>CANSZD010001095.1:95000-140056 GCA_947648045.1 Beta corolliflora
GGCCGTATCTATTCCCAGTGCCGCAAGGATGTAGCGGTCCTAGCCTCGATGTCGTGGTTAAGAGAAGGAACTGCGTTCGGGAGTTATCTCGGCCGAAAATCTTTCACGTCGTTAGGACCAGTGCTTGGCAAAGCAAATGATTTCATAAGAGGAGAAGAATTTGACAAGGCAGCTAGCAGCCAGCACCGGGAGCCCGACAAGAAGAAAGAGGATAAGTCACGAAAAGATAAAGGTCGCGAAGTTGAGCGTGGCCGGGATGAAAGAAGAGAATCTAATATGGTCAAAAAAGGAAATGACCGAGAGCGTGATGGCCGGGAAAAAAGTGAACGCAAAGATAGATTTGATGCGTATACTCAGCTCACTACTTCCCGAGCACAAATATTCACCATGAACAAGGAAAGCGACAAATGGCAGAGACCAAAGAAGATGTTTCATAAAAACCGGGATAAGACTAAGTGGTGTGATTTTCATGGAGATCACGGCCATGTAACTCGAAGACCGCTTCGGCACCTCAAGGATAATTTGGAGGATCTTATCCGCAGAGGGTACTTCACCCAATATAAAGCTCAGTTAAGCGGAGGCGATTTGATGAAACCCAGAGATCAGAATGTTCAATCTCGGATAGGAGAGATTCATGTGATTAGTGGCGGTCCAATCCATGGCGGAAGTGTCAGTGGGGCGAAAGCCAGTTTAAAGGAGTTCCGACATCAAGTGAACTTTAATGAGAGTTGCCAATGGAGAAAGCCACCAGCCATGCCAGCCATGTCATTCTCATTAGAAGATGCAAAGCACGTGATTTACCCTCATGATGACCCACTGGTGGTCACCTTAAAAGTTGCAAACTGTTTGATTCATAGAATTTTGGTGGATGGAGGAAGTTCCGCTAATATTCATTCTCTCGTCTACTTTCGAAAAATTAATGATAGGCCGGGAGCACTTACAACTGTTCGGTACCCAGTGATTGGATTCACTGGAGCATCAGCGATACCAGAAGGGATTATAAAGTTGCCGGTCAGGATTGGCGAGAACAGTGAAGCCAGAGATGTGATGGCCGAATTCCTGGTAGTAGACGTTCCGGGAGCATACAATGCAATCATAGGAAGACCACTAATCCATGATATTCAGGGAGTGGTATCTACTTATCATTTAACCATGCTGTATGTATCCAATTCGGGTACGACAGCAAGGATAAGAGGAAATCAAGAAACATCAAAGTCATGTTATTTAACGGCTCAAAACGGCAAGAAGAAGGGTTCCTGTTGAAGAATCATGTCCGCCATCAAGAAAGGAAAAGAGAGCTAAGAAAAAGGTCGTGACAGAAGAACCATCTGAGAAAAAGAATGAAAATGCTATGGAGGTAACCATGGAGGAGCTAGAAGCTCGACCAGAAGATTTGCCAAGGCCCAAGCCTGATGGAGAGTCCAAGTTAGAAATGTTGGCGGATGATCCAGTAAAGGACCGTGGTGGCTGTCGGAACGGACATGGATCCAGAGGTCAGGATCAACCTGGTGACTCTCCTTCGAGAAAACACTGATGTATTCGCGTTCTCGGCGGATGAGATGCCGGGAATAGACCCGACCGTGATGGTCCATCGTCTGAATATCGACAACTCGGTCCGCCCAGTCAAGCAGAAGAAAAGGAATTTTTCAATAGAAAAGAACAAAGCCGTCAGAGAAGAAGTTAATAAGTTATTAGCGGCTGACTTTATTGAAGTCTGTGATTACCCAGAGTGGCTAGCAAACGTCGTTATGGTGAAAAAAGCGAATGGTCAATGGCGGATGTGTGTTGATTTCACAGATCTTAATAGAGCATGTCCAAAAGACTGTTATCCTTTGCCAAGAATAGACCAGTTGGTAGATTCTACTAGCGGACATGCGCTTTTGAGCTTCATGGACGCGTTTTCAGGTTACCACCAGATTAGTCTTCTGGAAGATGATAGGAGGAAAGCAGCTTTCATCACAGAGTGTGGAGTGTTTAATTATAAAGCAATGCCTTTCGGCCTGAGAAACACGGGAGCCACGTACCAGAAATTGGTCGACAAGGTATTTGCCGAACAGAAGGGAAGGAACATCGAAGTTTATGTGGACGATTCAATCGTCAAGAGCAAAACAGACCGCGAGCACATTGATGATTTAAAAGAGACCTTCAATACTCTGAGAAGATACAAGATGAAACTCAACCCAAAATAATGTGTATTTGGGGTGAGAGCAGGAAAATTTCTGGGGTTTATGGTCAGCAAGAGGGGAATTGATGCTAACCCGGACAAAGTGCGTGCTATTATGGATTTGCCAGAGCCGAAAGGAATAAAAGATGTACAAAGGCTAACTGGAAGAATGGCTGCGTTAACTCGTTTCGTCTCCAAGTCGACCGACAAGGCCTTGCCCTTCTTCGCACTATTAAGAGGAAACAAGAAATTTGAGTGGGGGGAGGAGCAAAGCCAAGCTTTCATCGCGGTCAAGGAGCATCTGAAAACCCTACCCACCATCACCAGGCCAGAAACGGGGGATACACTACAATTATATATCTCGGCCTCTCCAAAAACCGTCGCGGCTGTTTCGTTGGTTGAAAAGGAAAAAAGGCAACGACCGATATACTTTGTCAGTCACATCTTGAACGGCCCTGAAAGCCGCTATCAACCGGGTTGAGAAGATGGCGTTGGCCGTGATAATTGCCGCTAGAAAGCTCGAGCCATATTTCGATTGTCATCCCATTCAAGTCCTAACTAATCAACCGGAGAAAGCTTTACAGAGGATGGACGGCTCGAGACGTCTTTTGAAATGGGCGATTGAGTTGTCCGAGTATGATATCCAAGACAAACCTAGGACCGCGATAAAAGCCCGAGCATTGGCGGATTTTATCGTGGAGGCATCTTACGAAGAAGAGCGAGGTGGAAGAAAGCACTTGGGTGTTAGAAGTAGATGGCTCGTCCGCAGAAGTGGCTCAGGGGCCGGCATTGTAATGACCAGCCCAAAGGGAAATATTTTTGAATACGCCATCAAGTTCACTTTCCCAGCTTCAAACAATGAGGCAGAGTACGAGGCCGCAATCGCGGGACTGAGGATGTGCATATCTGCTGGAGCCAAAAGCGTCTCTTTGAAAACGGACTCGCAGCTTGTTAATGGCCGCTAAAAGGAGAGTTTGAAGTCCGAGAAGCAAATATGCAAAAATATGTGGAGAAGGCCAAGGAATTGATAGCCCCGGTTGACTCACTTTGACGTCCAAGCCATTCCAAGGGCCGACAACACTAAAGCGGACGCACTCTCCAAGCTGGCAAGCTCTGATTCTTTGAACGTCGAAAGATCCGTTATGGTGGAGGTTTTGAGAGAGAAAAGCATCACCGAAAAAATTGTGATTGTAAATACCGTCAATCGCCAAGGCGAATGGTTTAGTGAAATAGTGGCTTATAAACTCACGTGCTCACTCCCTTCGAATGCAATGGAAGCGGGGAAGTTGAAAAGGCGAGCAAGTTGGTATGTCATTTACCGTAATGAGCTATACAAGAAATCGTTTAGCTTACCGTGTTAAAATGTGCAACGGCATGGGAATCCGAAAAGATTTTGGAAGAAATACACGAGGGAATTTGTGGAAATCACATTGGAGGCAAAGCATTAGCATTAAAAGCATTGAGAGCCTGGATATTACGGCCGAGCATGTTAGCGCACGCGCAAAGTTATGTCAAGAAGTGTGACAAATGTCAAAAATTTGCTCCCATCATCAATAGGCCCGCGAACGACCTCCCGACCTATAATATGTCCGATACCATTTGCGCGATGGGGTTTGGATATCCTCGGGCCTTTTTACAGCAGCCCCACCACGGTCGTAGATTCTTGATTGTTGGTATCGACTATTTCACAAAATGGATCGAAGCGAGCCGACAAAGAAAGATAAAGTCCAATCAAGTCAAAAAGTTCATTTGGCAAAACATAATGACAAGGTTTGGTATACCGGCCGCAATAGTCTTTGATCATGGCGCGCAATTGACCGCCGACCAATCAAAAATTTTCTATCCGAGTTTAGGGTAAAATTCGCATTTTCACCGTATGTCACCCACGAGAGCAATGGGCAAGCCGAGGCCGCAAACAAACAGATTCTCGCGGCCTCGAAGAAAAAGTTGGATGAACTCAAGGGAGCTTGGGCCGATATGATTCCAAAGAAGATTATGGGCCAATAGAACAACGGAAAAGGAGGCAACGGGAGAGAGTCCATTCAAGCTAGCTTTTGGAACGAGAGGCAGATTGCCGGTAGAGGTGGGTTCTACCGTCCTACCGGATCAAATACAAAGATTTAGAGAACAATGATCAAGCCTTAAGAGAAAATCTAGATTTTCTAGCGTAAACAAGGTTGATAGCGGAACTCAAAGCCGCCGCATACAAAGATCGTATCGGTAAAGCTTACAACAAGAGAGTGCTTGAAAGGCCATTAGCAAAGGGGGATCTAGTACTACGAAGGACGGCGGCCACCGGAAAAGCTCACGCCGAAGGAAAGTTAACAGCTTAACTGGGAAGGACCATATCAAATATCTAAAGAAATTGGTCCCGGCTCCTTTGTCGGTGAAGACGATGGATGGCATTGAACTAAAGAATTGTTGGAACACAAGTGTTTTAAAAAAGTACTATGTGTAGTTATCTCATGTAAAAGGCCAAGGGCCATTACTTTCTCGTTTTAATAATATAACTGCCCGAGAGCATTCCATTAATTGTTTGACTATGCTTATCTTATGTACGCCACGTTCCATTAATCCACAACGACCATATGACAGGTCAAAAATGAAAACGGCCACATAACAGGCCAAGTACAAGAACGACCATATTACAGGTCAAAGTACAAAAACGACCATATGACAGGTCAAAAAAGAAAACGGCCACATAACAGGCCATGTGCAAAAACGACCATATGACAGGTCAAAAATGAAAACGGCCACATAACAGGCCATGTGCAAAAACGACCATATGACAGGTCAAAGATGAAAACGGCCATATAACGAGTCCAAATACAAAAAACGGCCATATAACGGGTCCAAGTACAAAAACGGCCATATAACAGTCCAAGTACAAAAACGGCCATATAACGGTCTAAATACGTAAGTGACCATGTAACTGGTCCAAGTATGAAAACATCCATAAAACAATGCTACTTCGATACAAAGTAAAAATAGAAGAGAACAAATTCTCACAAAAAATCAAGCTTCATTACTAATTACTGGCATGGCGGCCAACTACAAGCAAAAATGTGGGCAGCCACCAAAAAAGGCATCAAAAATTCATAGCAGTAATTGTAATTGTAAAGCTTATCAAAGGTACATGCCATATTGGGCCGAATTCAACGTTTACAAAATATTGGAAGAACTAAAAATCTAATAGCTATTAGAATCAACAGAAGAGCCTGGAGATGACCGCCAAAAACATCAAGGGAGAGGCGCCTCTTCGTCCTGAGCGACGGGAAGAACGTTAGCAATAACATGCTCCTCACAGATGAAGGGTTCATCTTCAAGAGGACGCGTGTGAACACCCCCCCGCAAAGCGGTCTCCATCTCCTCCCAGTTGAAGTTGGGGTGAGAATGGCAAACACATCTTTTAGCATACCTACCCCGCCTCATCATATCTCTCTCCTAGCATGTTGATAAACTCCTCAGATCTTTTGAAGTTTGCAACAGCCTGGGAACCAGCATCACCCTTGGCCTTGGCAATAGCGGACGCCATCTCGTCCTTGACAGATGCTAGGGCAGCTTCAAGCTCCCCTGATCTCTTCTCAGCCTGATCAACCTTGCCAGCTTTAGCCCGCAAATCAATCATCTCAACATCGATTGCCGCCCGAGACGCCTTTTCAGCATCAAGTTTTTGCTGTATGTTATCAGAATGATCATGGGCAACATCAAGTTGGGCTTGGAGCTCACCCAAGGATTGCTTCTGCTTTTCAGATTCAGATTGATAAAGGACGAATTGCTCGATGAGCTCGATGGCAGAATTGTTAGTCTGCATCAAAAAGACGAGATTAAAAAAAAAAAAAAAAAAAAACGGGTTGTAGCTTACCACGGCCAAGTCATGAGCAAGTTGGGCTGCCGGCGCTACCAGCTTGTCGGCTGGGCAGTCAATTGGCAGTTGAAGGCCCTTCAGGAGACGATACCCAAGAGTACCGCCATTAGCTGGAATGTCAGCATACAAGGATTCATCCTCCCTCACGTCCCAATTGGGCTGGTAAATTTTCCCAGGAACAGAAGGGGGACGAAAAAATGCAGCTTTCACAGCATCACTAAGAATTATCTCCTTGTGCTCAATCCACTCATGGATCCGAGAAAATATTCCCGGCCCAAGATTTGTCAAGAAGCTAGGGGAGCTAAGGAGATCATAAATTTTTTGGCGCATGGAAGAGCCTGACCCCAATGCCGTCCCAATGCTGTCAATGGCAGCATTCTCAGGAGAAACCCTGGTAGCAGATGCTTCCCGGACTTGACTCAGGTCCGGGATGGTAATGGCAGTCTCCGGTTGATGAGTTTCAGAAGCAGCAGCATCTAGGGCCTGTCTTTTGCTGGGACTATTATCGGAGGACTCACGGGGCCGCCTCTGACCCACAGTTACACCACCTCCGCCTCGACGGATAGGAACTTGAACGGCAGGACGAGGAGATTCTTGATCCCCACGTCCGGCAGATCTACCGGGAGCACGCCCAGATGTGCGGCCGGCACGACGAACACCTGCCCGACTGGATTGGCGACCCCCACGGCCACGATCTGCATCTCAGAGACCTCCAGTGAGGCCGTGAACAGTGTCGTAATCAAAGATAGGCTCGTCAGGAGTTCGAGACATTGGCGTCGAATCTTCGTTGAGTCCCAACTCTTCAAGATCTAAACTGAGAGGACCTGCAATAGCAAAGCAGAAGGATTAATATCATTTTAATTAACAAAAAGAAAAGTCCCACGGCGGACCATGAGAATAAGAGGCAAACCTTCTGGGTGGGTCCGGCAGAGAAATAAAGCCGACAAGGGTTCATTCCCCAGTATGTACTTTGCATGGGGAAGCCAACGGCAAGGGATCCTTTCCTCGGTATCTTCACCAACAATACTGACCGTCACAACCTCAGATTCAAAATAATCAAAGGCCTCTTGCTCGGACGCCGATAAACCATATGAAGGGACGTCTTCCATCCGGGTAACCGGCTTGGTAAAGTGACGGCGAATAGGAAAATTACCCGGCACTTTAACCCAATAAAAAGCGGGTTGCCAACCCTTCAACCCGGTCAACTTTGGGTAGACGGTAAGTTTATTTTTGGCCGTCATCAAACTCCACCATCCTTTTTCAGTGGAGCCATTGCGTCGCAACCAATGAAGGCGGCGAAAAAGGTTGAGCGTCTCGAGAAACCCTAAATAGCGGCAAGTCCAGGACATAAGCGATCGATTCCTAACGGCCAAGGGCGTCGGGCGAGCCGAGCGGACGTTAAAAGCTTTCAAAATTCGTACCGGGGTTAAGTCTAGAGGAAAGCGCAACCCAAATTCAAAATGGTGCGCATAAACGGCCACATGCCCCTGCCGGGCAATCAGTCACTTTCGCTCCCTTGTCCGGGATTACCAACTTATACTCCGGCGGGAAGGCATACAACTTCTCTGCAACATCGCAATAATTGAGGTCTATGGCGCATTGTCGCCAAGATTTGCAGATAGCAGTGGATCTCGGACCGCTGCTATAATCTACTGGTAGCCATATCCCAGAGCACTGAATATCCTCACGGTCAGGAATCGGCTCGGGCCGAGAATCAGGGGGCATGTCGGAGCTTTCTCCCAAAACTATCTCGTACGGACGAATATTTTCATCCCGACCGGAAGTAGAAGGACCCTCGGTCTCGTCCATTGTAGCAATCGAATCGTTGTCGGAACCTAAATCAATAACAGGTGGGTGAGAAGGGGCCGATTTCATGGGCAAAACGGTCATAAAAGTCATCCGCCACTACAACTCCAAGCATCCGCTAAACTATCTAACCGGGCATGTTCCCTCAAAGGCGGAACATCAAGTCCGGGAACAACATCGGGAGGAGGATCTCTAACAAGCATCGACGAGCCAAAATTTGATGTCTTAGTTCTCGGAGTGTTTGTCTATCACCACTCATCCTCGCGGACAGATATTGGGAAGTTAAATTCTCTTGCTCAGGGGTAGAGCGGTCATTAAGAAATTTAGACCTAAGTTCCCTATCCCTATCAGGAGTAAGGGGCACGTCGGCTAACAAACGAGTTCTCCCCTCCCTAGGACTGGAGGTAGAAGAACTATGTCCGCCACCAAGGGAGGCAGGAGACGAGGGCTCACTTTCGGACATAAACTTATCACTCAAGGAATTTTGACTATCTGAGTGATCCGACATAATTTCGAAGAAAGAAAAAGAAAGAGCAGTGGAAGAGAAAGTGAAAAAAGGTACCTGAAGAAAGTCGGCGGAAAATGACCGGAAAATCGAACAGGTTCCCAACAAAGCACAGCAAAAGCCTCGAATGCGCGAACAGAAAGAAGAAACCCAGTAAAAGGAGCATCGGAAAACGTAATTTCGCCGGAAAGTTGAAAACTTTGAAAATAAACCCTCGATTGTACCCGAGCGAAAAAGATAGAAAACACTAAAATCTCTCAAAAGAAAAAGGCGAAAAGTAACTCAGAGCACTCTTGAGGAAATTTGGTAACTCAAAGGTAGAATCTTGGTGAAGAAAAGAGGAATTGAAATTCTCAGAAAATCGCAAAAACTAGAGAAATATGGAAGGTTGAAGACGAACTGAAAAAAGTGAGAAGAAGAAATTAACATTTCCCAACAAAAACCAAAGTGAACGGCCAGGATGAAATGATCCATCAACTTCTTGCTTAGATGGGTGCCAAATGTCACTCGCTAAGCCCAGCCCAGAGTGAAAAACAGGCGGGATTTACTAAACTAGTCATGATTGCATTTTTTGAAATACGAAATCTCCCAGTGGCAACACGTGGCAACGAGAGAAAAGTAGGGTGCATAAAAATTCATTCGCGTTCTCAATATAACATCAATGCCGGTCACGACCTCCAATGATGCTGGGGGGGCTAGTTGTATGGGTATGACCAAGTTCGCTGTCGGTCACATTTAGCTTGGCCGACATCAATAAACTTGAGACGCGACTTCATCAGTGGGGTCTCGACAATTTCCAATAAGTAGTCCGAGATGGCATTCACGGCCACACTTGAGGACAATTATTCTCCCTCCAGTCAGACTCATCACAGTCATACACGTGTCGCAGGATTACGCACCCTGTCAGATGAATAGTACTGCTATAAATAGCAGAATGGTACTATTCTACAGGTACATTCTCTCACATTCTAAGCCTGACTTTCTCTCTCTATATCTCTCTCTCTCTAAAATCCTTATTGGGCACCTACTGACTTGAGCGTCGGAGGGGGTTTCCTCGCATCCCCCCCGAGGGTAGCTTACGTTTGTCTTCCTTGCAGATTTCCAACTTCGGACGCCCCCCCTAAATTATTGACGGACATCTCTGTGTCCGTCATCGTTTCAACACCGAAACAAATGGAACGAATTCCCTTGACCCTCCAATGATTAGAACCTTATCTCTTCTCGTATGTGTTTATTCAAGATACGAAGATCGAAATTTTCAGCCAAAGGCTACTTAATTCCTTCTGGAATGATGTAAATGTTGGTTGATCATCTAGCCCCTCACTTCGTTTCTGTGGTCGTATCTTATCTCTATGGAATAAATCATGCTTCCACTTGGATCCATTACAATCTAGCCGACATTGGAATGCATTATATGGATCACTTCGTCCATCCAACTTTGTATCTATAATTAACATTTATCATTCTTGCAGCATTGAAGGAAGGAAAGAAGTTTGGGACGAAATTACAGAACTTTGGCATGATAAAAATGTTCCTCGTTTAATCATTGGTGATTTCAGCAATGAAATCTTTCCTCGTTTAATCATTGGTGATTCATCAATGAAATTTTAACACCTTCTGAGAGAAGAAGCCAACTTATTAACTCTTAAGCCTCGAATGATTTCATAAGTTTATTCGAAAGACGCAACTCGTGGAAATTTCAGCAAGTAATCGGGGATTTTAGTGGTTCCATGGCCCCTCTAAAAGGAAGCTCGACAGACTTTTGGCAAATCTAGAATGCTTAACCCAATTCCCGTCATTAAGAGTTTCACTCCTCAAAAGAACTCTCTCGGATCATTGCCCCTATTGCATCTTCTCGGATCAAAATCGGGGTCCGGGGTCCTAGACCCTTTAGATTCATGAATTGTTGGTTATCACATCCTAGATTATGGAGTTAATTAAAAAAACATGGAGTGCCTCCTCAAGTTTAAAACCTTCAAAAAGACCCAAGCCGTTAAAAACACATCTCCAAACCCGAAATAAAATCGAATTCGACACATTGATGCGTCCATCAATAGATTAGAGGATGAAATTGTAGCCTTTTGATACTCTTGCAAATGAAAGAATGCTTGATGAGGAGGAAGTCATTGACATAACTTGAGTTATGGCAATGGCTCAAGAGAAAAGAATCACTGTGGGCCCAAAAATCACGAGTAAGATAGCTTCAAGAGGGAGATAAAACACCAGATATTTCCACACCATTGCTTCAATACGAAGAGGGAAAAGTACCATATTATATTGGTTTCTTGATGGTTCTAATATTGTTGATCCTGCAGGTATCAAATTGAAAGTTGTCTCGTATTACAAAGACTATTTACGGAAGATTTCCCTCAAAGGCCCATATTCGACACCTTGATTTCAAGCATTTAATGCCTTCACAAGCTTCGATGCTCACTGATCCATTTAGACATAAAGAAATTTATCAAGCTGTTGCATCTTGTGATAGCCAAAAATCTTTAGGACCTGACAGTTTTAATTTCCTTTTCATTAAAAAAGCTTGGGCAGTGATTAAAGATGATATTTACAAGATAGTGGAGAATTTTTGGGCTATGGCACACATTCCAAATGGCAAGCAACACGACACTCATTGCTCTTACTCGCAAGGGTGGAAAATCCTTTGGGTTTCAAAGATATTAGACCGATTAGTGTGGTTGGTTGTATATACAAGATCATATCCAAGCGTCTTGCTCGAAGAGCACATAAAGTTATGAATTATCTCATTGGGCCTTATTAGTCGTCTTTCATTGAAGGACGATAAATTCTTGATGGTGCATTAATTTCTAGTGAGATAATTAATTCATGTAAACGGAGCAAAACAAAGGCGGTGATTCTAAAACTAGACTTCCATAAGGCGTTTGACAGCTGGCGTTCCTTGGAGTTTTCTTGATTGGGTACTCGACCAAATGGGCTTCCCAATTTCATGAAGGAAATGGATGTCTGCCTGTGTGATGACAGCATTGGCATCAACTCTTGTCAATGGATCCTCAACAATTCCTTTTAATCTTAATTGTGGCCTCCGACAAGGGAATCTACTCTCACCATTCTTATTTGATCTGGTTGTTAAAGTTCTCAATTTGGTTATCAAAAAAGCAACAAACATAGGTCTATGGAGTGACATTTCTATCCGTGATGGGAGGATTATGATTTCACATCTACAATATGCCGATGCTACCATTTTGTTTTGCCCCTTCATACAGACACTAGTACAAAAAGCTCAAATGACAGAAAAGAACTGATCTGGTTCTACCAAAATCGAATCAGTTAAGTAATATTTCTGTGCGCACAAATAAAGGGATCAAATAACTGATCTAACCCTCCCATTTCTCCTCGATCCTCCTCTCTCTCTCCTCTCTCTTCCTCTTTCCTATCATCTTCTCTACTCCTCACTCCTTAACCACCACCACCCTCGAGCTCCTCCTTACAAACACCAACCACCCTCCTCCTTTCGACTCCTTCTCAACACACAACCACGCCACCACCTGATCTCAATGCCCACCACGCCACCACCGTCCCTCGAAATTCGTTGCCATCAATGACACCAGCCACCATCAACGAAAAACGGCCACCAACGCTCGCCATCAATGAACACCAAATCCAGTTGCCGTCGTCGAGGAGGGTTTGAGGTTTTTTACTTAGGTTATGATTACTTTTTGGAACTAGAATGTAATTCCTGATTTTTTAATTTGATTCTAATATTTTTTTTGGATCTAAGATTTGAGTTTTTTTATATGTAATTTTTTGTATAAGTTTCTTTCAATTTGCATACGTCTCTTTTTATCTTTTTTAATTTTATGCATAAGTTCCTTTTTTAATTTCCACTTTCGTTTGAGTTTTTTTTCCATTTTTAATAATCTATTTTTGGTTTTATTTTTTTTGTTAAGTCTCGTTATTTTTTTATTTTTTGATAAGTTTCGTTATATATGTAAAATTGTTGATAATTTTAGTTATTTATGTAATATTATTTATCTTTCATCCTGTTTTTTTAATTGTTGAATTGTTATTTATGTAAAATTGTTGAAAATTGTGGAGTATAATTGTGTAATTGAAATTTCTGAATTATTGACTTGTAATTTTGAGTAATTGTGTGAAGTCAGTTTTTTTAATTAAAATGTTGGATGGGACGGATGCAATTTTTTTAATTCATATGAAACAAAACTGATTCGGGTTTTAGGTGAAAACCGGATCAGTTACCCATTAATTGACCTGGATTTCACCTAAAAACGGACCAGTTAATTATATGCTGGTACGATTTTTGGTTAAAAGTGGATCAGTTGACTTTCGTCAATCACGCCGCCTGTAATTGATCTGGTTTAATTTCGGATCAGTTAAGCCCAAATTGACTGGATCAGTTGGGGTTTTTCCACTAGTGAGATTGCCTTCTCAATATTAAAAAAGCTCTTATATTATTCCACCTTGCCTCTGGTTTATATGTGAACTTTCACAAAAGTTCAATTATGCGCATAAACATTGAAGTAGATTGGATGAAAATTGTTGCAAACTCGCTCCTTTGTCAATAGGGGACATCTATCATTTTCATATTTTGGACTCCCTATTGGCAGTCTCTCCTCACGCCATACTGCTTGGGACCCAATTTTGGAACGCTTACACAAAAAACTTGCCTCGTGGGATGGCAAACTCCTCTCTTTGGGTGGTCTTCTTACTCTTATCAAATCCTCTCTTGCTAGCCTCCCTCTCTATTTCATGTCATTATTACCCATCCCAAAAGGAATAATGGAAAAAGTAATCAAAATCTAGAGGAACTTTCTTTGGAGTGGTAATGCCGAGAAGAAATCAATCCCTCTGGTTTCTTGGAATCATCTTGAGTTACCTAAATTCCTTGGTGGACTTGGTATTGGGAATCTTCTTCCAAGGAATATTGCCTTATTATTCAAGTGGATTTGGTAATATTTTAATGAACCCTCTTCTCTTTGGAGGAAAGTAATCCAATGTAAATATAGATATTCTCCATCCTTGGTAATTTCCGAATTATCAATTCCTTCTCTTAGTGGTACATGGCGGAATATTTACAACTATTTATCTCTCATCATGTGGTGAATTTTTTTTACCTCTGATCTTAACCGAAAAAAGATGGAAAATGACACCTCCACACTTTTTTGGCACGAAGCTTGGGTGAGCTCCTCCCCTTTGCAACTCATCTTTCCAAGATTGTTTTCCATTTCTACTTGTCCCAATGCTTCGATTGTGTCTCTTGGAATATGGGATAGTCATCTTTGGAACTGGTCCTTCTCTTGGAATCACATCCTTTGTCCTAGGGATTTGGAAGAACGTTTTAATATGAAGAAACTCTTAGATGGTGTTGGCCTAAATCCATTTGAAAATGATCACCTCATTTGGGCTCCTCACAAGGATGGAATGTTCTCGGTGATATCGACTTCCTTTGAACTTGCAAAATCCTCTTGCTCTCTACCTCATGACATTATCAAAGGTATTTGGGGTGGGCTTGTCCCACGTAGAAATGATATTTTCACATGGTTAGCCATCATTGGCAAAATCAATGAAGGCTAGACTAGTCCACATTGGCATTCTCCTTCCATCAAAAACCATGTGTGTTCTATGCCAACCTCACATGGAGATCATTGAGCACCTCTTTGTCCAATGTGACTTTTCTTCTAAACTATGGGGATGGTGGCTTAACATGTGGGGCGTTCAATGTTCTACTCCACCTCATCTTCGAGATGCTTTCTTTTAATGGAATTTCAATGGCAATGGGGGTCTTCTTCAAGAAAGTTTGTATGTTATTTTGTTCATCATCATATGGTTGATTTGGAATGAAAGAAATGCAATAATAATCTTTTGTGATAAATCTGCCACTCTAAATGACTTTCAAGATCTCGATCTTCTTAGATTGAGCTTGTGGATTCAAGGATGGAAGGATCCTTTTCCTTATTATTCCTCATCCGATATTTCTCGCAATCCCATGTGTTTGCAATGGTCTCCGGCAATTCCCCTCTCAATCTCTGCACCCCCACCCACTTGCTCATTCTTCTTCACGTCCGGGATGCTCCTCCCATTGGCTAGCTTATGTGGAATGTCGATGCCTCCTTTGATCCCCCACCTTATTCATGTCGCGGTTGGGGGTGTATTGTGCTCCGAAAGTGGCTCTTTCATGGCTCTTTTCTCAAGTCCAATTCCTCAAATGGAGATTAATTCAGTAAAAGTTTTTGCTATTCTTCGAGCGGTCAATATTACATTGGCGGTGACCGTATAAAGCACCAAAGCATTATTACTGAAAGTGACTCCGTAAATGTTGTTCGTTGGTGTAATGAAGATGAGGGTGGCCCTTGAAATTTGGCTTTTCCTCTGAATTTCACTCATAATGCTCGAAGATCTTGGCTCAATCTTCAAATCTTTCATAAGGAAAGAGATTCCAATAATGTGGCTGATTCACTCGCTAAGCAAGGCCTTATACAAAAGATGCGGAATTTTTAGCTTGGTGTTGACTCATTTTGTTCCAATATGGCGTTTTGATCTTTCATCTTGGCTTGCTGCATGCTTTTGTATTGAGACAATTGTGAATGTAATTTTGGTGCTAATTATTGGAATAAAATCTTCTTAAGTTATCAAAACAATATCAAACTTCCATTAAAAATAGTACTCTCTTCGTTTTGTTTCATTGTTCTTGTATTACACATTGGAAAAATTTCTATATATTGTTCCCATCATGGATCTTTCCATACATAGTGTAATTTATGACCTAAATTCCCCATTGGTTTTAAGTTGCAATAAATGGCTTCACACTATTTAGTAGTCATTTTTTTTACCTTTTTACCCCTCATACTTTTGTCACATTGGTTGCCTAACATTATATAACTCGATCGGCTAGACACTTTATTTAAACTAATTTAATTTCATTTAAAATATTGGAATCTCGCCCATTTTTTATGTTGCATTGGTTTCTTCCAATTTCAAATAAGAACAACAAAGAAAGCACAGAGAGTATAATTCATCATTTTTATATTGTTAGTTTTGTTTTCAAAAAGATATTATTTACAAAATGGTTAAGTAATACTTCCTCCGTCCCATAGTATAGTGATTATTGTTTCTCATTTTGCACGAGAGTTAAGGTAAGTGGAACATGAAATAATAAACCATTAATGTTGTAGGAAAAAACTGAGTTTAGGAGAGAGAATGGAGAATAATATGTGAAAGAGCACTAAATTTATGGCTAATTCAACATTTGAGCTGAATAAATAAAGAAAAAACTAATTCCAATGAGCAAATAAATCATGGAGGCACGGTTTTTTAGGCAAATCAAGGAAAAATGTGAATTTAAAGAAGGAAACCAGCACAATACATTGAGACGCCTAGAAAAAATACAAGTACTATATTATTAGACGGAGGGAGTATTAAGAATATAGTTTTGAATGTTTTGCACATAAATATCTTCATGTTACAAAGACATTATTTTAAGGATCTACAGTTGATACCCGACATACTGGATTAGGCTTTTTATTTCCTTTGGATTAGCGGGAATTCTCAAACTTGGTCCGAGTTGTCGCCTTGATGATTAACCTGAATAATCGGGAGGAAAGCTTCTCCAATATAAAAACAAGGAATTTTTTGCTTAGATAATGCAAAAGCAAGTTATATTTCTTGGTTTGCGTCAAAGATCAACTTCATTCTCGACATACCGTCCACGTAGGACAAAATGCGAGAAAAATTATTTTTTTAATGTAACCAAATTAAACCGTAATAGGAATAGCGGTTATGTTTTAACTAAACCGCTACTCCCAATAATGATCAATTAGCATAAATTGTTACTCGCATTAGCGGTAACAGACAGAAACTACCACTCTGAATAGCGGCTAACTAACAACTAGATATGAGGAGATACATGTAATAGCCTCAATTTTTAAGCCGGGATTATTTTAATAACATCATTTATTAACGTACTAATCCGTACGTAAATTGTTGTGTTTTAACGAATAAATATCTGATTTTTGAGGTTATGTGCATTATGTCAGTGGATGTGAACGTTAAGTGTTATTATGTGATTATTCATACGAATTATGAGTTCAGACAAATCATTTGTAAGTTACGTTAGGAACGTTGAATATCGTTCCGGAGTTTTGAAATTTGTGGTTATGATCGGTGTTGTCTATAAGTTATCTTAAAGATTGAGATTAAGTGTTGACTAAGCTAAAATACTTCCTTAAGGTATAAAATATAGTTTGGGAAATTTAGTTAAGAATCATTAAGGATTAGGAAGTGATTAAGGAGATAATCCAAAGTTAATAACCTTGAGAATTCTAGATTGTTCCTAAGCAATGGAACCCCTAATACTAAATCAAAATCCCGAGTTTGCCATTACCCATTCTCTATATATAAGTTATCAAGGACCCAAAATCATTTCATCTGATTTCATAAAACAAAACACACCAAAAATCACTCACAATCTCTCCTCTCCTTCTCGCCAGAACTGGCGAGTTCTATGGCTGCACTTTGGCAACTTGTCTCTTTTGAATTCTTGCTTTAAATCTTACATGCAATCATTGCCCTAGTCTCCTTAAGATGTTCTTCATACTGGGCAATTGTTATTTTTGAGGTATCACTTCCATAGCATCAAAGAATATTAAGAAAGGTAAGATGTGACTAAACTGTAGCACTTATGAGGATTATAGGATTGAGACTTGATTACTTTGGGTTAATTGCTTAATTTTAAGTTATAAATGTTTGATTCCTAAACACCGGAATAAGGTACACAAGGACCACCCTTCAAATCATACTTTCTTAGTTTGTTTGTGTATCATTTGTTTTGTGGAAATTGTGGGATGTTCGACCATAATTTGTGATGAAAACCTACTGATTTGTTAATGACTTATAAGTAGTTGATTTCAATATGTTTCATGTGAATTTTGGTAATGATTTCCGAAATATAAATCGTTGCATGTCAAGTTCCTCTAAAACCGATCAAACCGTGCTTCTACTTTGATTGTACCTTTGATTAAATGCCGAAAATGTTGTTGTCCTTCCATTGTATACTTCTGGAAATTTCATATCTTTAGTGTTGATAAATCTTTGTTTCGTATTTTTCCACTTATGACAAGTATAACCTTCGTTTGAGAAGAACCAACACTTTAAACTCGACTTTTCGCTTAATTGCTTTCCGAGCTAGTCAACCCTTGTTCTTTTGGTTCTTAAAATACTTTTGAATGATGAACACCTACTGACCTATTCATATATTAAGTGGTAAATCAAAACTTTGGCTTAGCACAAAAGTTACAAGTGATCTTTGCATAAAAACCATTGTTCTTTAACACCAAACCGAGAACCATGGAAATTGACATATGTTGTTCTTGTGTGAGATAATATTTCCATATATTAAGAGCCTTTATATAAACCCTTTATACACTTCCATGTCTTGATAATGCAACCTTTAACCACCTCACCTAATCACAACATTCTTTCGAAACCCGATTGTTAAGTCACCTTTCTAAAAACAAGTGGAACTTGACATAGCGAAGCTTGTTGAACGAAACTTGTTTCGATAAGTTAAAGGTTGTTATGATGGTTGAAATAATGATTATGTATAAGTATTAAAGTAAGTTATTTGAGTATAATTATAAAATTATAAGTATTTCAGTATAAGTATTTAAGTATAAGTATTTGAGTATAAGTATTTAAGCACAAGTGTTGAGTATAAATATTTTTGTATGATGACAAGTTTTGTTTTATAATGGGAGGTGAACAACATGTGTTGAGCGGGATTGCTCATTATGTGTTTAGAGCGGGTATTGCTCTGGAGCGGGTATTGCTCCGTTATGTAGGGTCATGACCTAGAAGTCTTGCAAGCAGAAAATAAGAAAGGTGGGGAGGCGTCCCTCAAAAGTCTGGAGATGTGGCTTGGCCCTTTCCATTCGCGTTCCTTCCCTGGAGTTATGCTATGTTTGTGATAAGTATAAGATTATTATTTGTGTTATATATGGAGTATGATGTGTGATATCTTGAGATAATTCTTGGAATTTCTCCAGTATATGCAAAAGTATTTCTATGGAAGTTTAGAGGAAAGAACCAACGTATTTCTGAGCAAGTATTAACGTATTTCTGAATAAGAATAAAAGTATCTCGTAAATTATGAGTTTACGCTTTGAGTATAAGAAATGATTGCGTAATTTCAGCCACCTTATTATTTTGGAATCGGTGGGACTTGTGTACCAGCGTAAGCTGACCTGTTTTGTTCTATGAACCTGTTCTGGTGGGGGCAGACTCATCTATTTTGCAGGATTAGAGAGAATGTCCGAGTTAGCTCATGGGTGCGAATATGAAGTCATGATCAATGTGTTTTGTCCGCTGCTAGGAGATAATCTGTTTTATATAATGTTCCTTGACAGGTTAAACTTGTATTTTCGATTTATAATCTATGTACTCAAAATATATTGTAATAACTAATTTATTATAACTTATTTTCATAATAAGCTTGGATATTATGGGATTTCCTAATTTTCCCTAGCAGGGAATGTGCGGAAATCCACCCTAACAGTCTCTTTAATTAGCAGCTTAACTTCGTAATTATCAGTATTAGGTCTTAATTAAGCTGCTATTTGGAGCGGGTTGTTACAAGTGGTATCAGAGCAAAGGTTTTCGAAATCCAAAATTTAAGTATTTCTAATTTGCAAGTCTTGAAAACAATAAGAGTCTTTTACAAGTATTTTCTTAAGAAAGGAAAATTAAAACTAATTTCGTATATATATAAAAGTTTTCAAAACATTTGTGAACTTGTATGTGTGATTATGTTTGGGCTATGTGAATTTATGTGTATGAATGTGTATGTGAATGATATGAGATTTGGGTATAAATGGTTATGAGTAGATTTCATTAAAGCATAAGTGAGTATATGCTTATACAAGGAGGACTCGACACCTATTATGTTGTTGATAAATGGACATTATGCGGTTGACCATGCTTGTTAGGCAAAAGGTCACAATCTGAGAATAGGAAGAGGTTATGGATGCTTGTAGGAGCCACGGAAGGCGACCCAGGACTTAAGCCAATGTGATTGTGAGCCATGGGCTAGTTTTCGTCAAGTCTAATAGAGTATGTTAAAATTGTATAGGACTACTGAAGCGGTTCAAGGTTATGATGAAATTATGGACAATAAGGATAAGAGGTTGAAAATGTTGGGAAAGAAACGGATGCGAGATGAATAACACTTTAGAGTGCCAGAGGCGCTGTTAGCTATATTGGACAATTCTCACCATGGAACGATGTACGAACGTAAAACTCGTGGAGAGAAAGACAGAGCGGAAGATAATTGGTTGTGCTAAAGCTTTGTGTCAGTATTTCTTTTATGAATGTAATTATAAACAAATTTATTGTGAAACTATGAGGACAAATTGGAAAGATAGTGTATATATGAGGATGTAAACTCAAACTAGCTACGTTGGTATTATTTAAGTAAGCTTTGTTTTTGCATTAAGCTAGTGGTGTAAATGAAGAGCTAGGAATTTAATGTTACGAGTATATAAAAGGACGAGTATGGAGTTAGGAGTAATATGGAAATTAAGTTCAAACATTGAGAAGTACTACTGTAAGTTATGGATTAGAGATTGATATGGATAATGATTGTATGTAATGGGAGTATAAATTTTAGCTAGATAGCTGGATCCTGGTATATTTATGTATGATAGGGTAATTTGGAGTAAGAATTATTAGCATACCATAATAATTGTCGTAGACAATTTGTTAGGATGTAATATGGTTATCCAGGTAGAAGGTATGGGGAAAGTAATTTCGAAAATATGGATATCATTCTAGTAATATAACAATCAATAGGATTGTGATGGGGAATTGACCAGGTTAAAATTTTGGAGTCTAAATGTCAGTTACAAGTACTTTGTGATTTATTTTATAAATGATTTGTATACCTCTGAGAACATGTGTTGTAGTTGGCTATATTATGGGTTTCGATTCATGTGGAGATGAACTTGAATTCGAATAAGTTCTATGTTACTCTTACATGTTTTGCAGTAAGGAAATCATTTTGAAAGTTAGAATTATGGATATTGCTAACTAGATTAGAATCAGTACATAATGGATTTGGCATATGATTTCCTCAAATAACTAAGTTGAATGTTGTCATGAAATATAGGTTGGAAGTCGGGCGTTTCTTTGAGGAACTGAAACTTAAGAGAATTGGGTCTTATTCGACCTTGGAGAAGTCATATGATTGTGCTCTAGAGTAAGCGCGAATCAAAAAAAAATTGAAGGAAAGGAAAAATAATGGGGAATTTGCTGAAGGGGAAACTTAAGAAGTGAAGATGGAAACGTTAAGGGGGGGAGTCGAAGATCCACCAGAGTTGTAGAAGATTCCAAGTGATGTGGTTTCAAGGAAGAAAAAAAAGAAGAATTCATTGTAAGTCGTAGCTAATGTGTTGTTGATCCAGGAACTTCGAATCTATGTATCTCTAGAGTTTTTTTGTTAAACTTCAGTATGACAACCTGTATGTCTGATAGAGGGTCGAGTTGTTGTAAATGATTATTTAAAGATTGTGTAATTGAAATAGCGAGTCGAGTTGCGGGCCGATTTGATGTCTTTCGATTTGGAGTATTATGATATAATCTGGAGGATATCCCGGGCCGAGCAAGAACCGAGCGATCACCAAATGTTATTAGGTGAAATCACCAAGCAAAGATAGTATTATATAGCAGGGTGTGTCGTCAAGCTCATAAGAAAAGAGCAAGGTGATAAAGGGAGATGTGTTACAGGAAGGTATTGATTACATCACTCAAATAGTAGAGAATCATAAGGAAGTAATGAAGGATGGAAAGAACTCCGGTAGATGATGAGTCTCCAGATTTATTATCCGAGAATTTGCGAGCATTGTGAGTATATAAGGTGATCGATTTTATATATGATAGGTGGCGGGGACCACGCCTACTTTTAAAGCTAAGATAGCCGAGGTTAGTGACGTAGTTAGAAGAATAGTGCAAAAAGACTATATTCGACCAATGTTTCTAACGGGGAGATGAATCAACGAAATTATGTGAAGATAATCAGTAGACTAATAAGATGACATTTAGGAATAATAAATTCGTAATCTCGAATAGATGATTCATGCGATCAATTAAAAGGAATTGGGGTATTTGAAGTAAATCTAAGATCAGGAATATTACTAGATGCATGCAGCAAAGGAAAAAAATATATTTCGAATATGACGTTTAGGATGGGTTATGGTCATTATGAGTTGTGAAATCACCGATCGAGCTTAGTAATGCACCAGTAGTGTTCGTAAATACGATGTAGTGATGTTTTAAATCTTATTAGACTAAATTATGACAATTCTTATAGATGATATTTTGATATGTTCAAAGAATCAGGAAGTGCGTCTTAAAGAAGTATTAAGGAAAGAATAAAGTTCGAGTGGTCGGGAAATGGCTCGGAAGTTTTTCCAAAAGTTGGGGAAAGGTTAACCAATGCCTAGTTCTAGCTTCGCCTTCTGGGGACAGAAGGACTTAAAGTGTATCGCTATGTTTCTCAGGAAAGTTTGGCATGTATATTAATGTAGCATCAGCGAGTGACAGCCTGAGCCTCTAGGTAGTTAAAGTCATAAGAAAATTACTTTGAGCATGATCTGGAATGGAGGCTATGGAATTTGCCTTAAAGATTTTATTAAATTAAATAACCTGAAAGGTGTATACTAATCATCAAAACTTAAGGTATATCTTTATTTAGGAAGAGATGAAAGATAGATAGTGAAGGTAGCTAGAATTGCCCAAGGATTATGATTAGACAATTAGTACCATCGGGGAAGACGGATGGGATAATAGATGCTTTGAACAAGAAAACCTCAGCAGGGAAATGATGTCATCATTTCGATATCATAGGAATTATATAAGAGTAATGCAATTGGAGTTGAATGTAGTAAGGAGATCTACAAATGTTTTGTGATAAAAGTATTCCTTTTGAGAAAACTTGAGCTAAGTAAGTGCAAATTAAGTTTATCAAGAAACTAAGGTTAAAGATAGAGAAAAATGAGATAACGGGTTTCCAAGTACATGATTGTGCAAGCCTACATATATATAGGAAAGTGGGTGTACCGATAATTGAAGCTAAAAAAATTTGAGGGAGGCGCTTAGCGGGGTGCACTCCGTTCGGCATTAAAGGGCGTGATGATTCGGGATATAAAGAGGTATTATTGATGAAGAGGGTTGAAGCAAGACGTGCCGCAATTTGTTGCATAATACTTAAATTGCCAAGAAGGAAAGTGTGAGGGAAGAAGTGGCATGAGCAAATAGGGTGTTCTATCGAATGTTGAAAGATATGTTGCAAGCTTATGTATTGGTATGTAAGGGTTCATGGAGAGGCAAACTAGCATGGACGAAATTCTTCTATAGCAAAAGCTGTCAATCGAGCATAACTCCGTATGAAGTTACGTGTGAAGATAATGGTCGAACACTTATTTGTTGGGATGACGTGAGCCTATAATTTCCGTAGGGCCTGTAAAGTCATGAGACTAAGAAACGAGTGTGAGAAATTCGAGGGGGAAAAAATGGAGATAGTTCAGGTTATGGGTATTTAACCTTTGTTTCACGAATTATTATGGGTAATTTACGAATACTCTGAGAGGTGTTTGTCATAATTATGATTGTCATATGTGGTTATCAATTGCCATCATATAAGCGTTATGAGTGCGATTATAAAGCAACATGAGTTCCGATATGTTCTATCCGGATTGTTCGCTTTTAAGTGACTTAGAGAGAACAAACTTAAGTTCTGCGATTTATTGCACTAAATGGCCTGGTTACGACCAATCGAATCTCTTAATGGATTTGTAGCTCTTGTTCTCCTCTGGATTACTGGAAGAAGTTATACGATATTATTAGCTTAAGAAATTTGGGTATATGTTATAAAAGTTTTGAAACTTTGGGTTATGAGTTTTGGAGATATGAATCTATGTAATTAAGAATTAAGTAATGTTACATTAATACTCTTGATAAAAAGAAAAGTATTACAAGGTCGACATTACTTTAGCCAAGGAACTAAGAACCAACCGTGGAACATAAAGAACAACCTGTGACAACAAATTAGATATGGGAGATCGTTATCCTCAGTTACTCTAAGGTACAATATAAGTTTCGGGACGAAACTTCTTTATGGGAGGTAGAGTGTAATAGCCTCAATTTTTAAGCCGAGATTATTTTAATAACAGAATTTATTAACGTACTAATTCGTACGTAAATTGTTGTGTTTTAACGAATAAATATCTGATTTATGAGGTTATGTGCATTATGTCTGTGGATGTGAACGTTAAGTGTTATTATGTGATTATTAATACGAATTATGAGTTCAGGTAAATCATTTGTAAGTTACGTTAGGAACGTTGAATATCGTTCCGGAGTTTTGAAATTTGTGGTTATGATCGGTGTTGTCTATAAGTTATCTTAAAGATTGAGATTAAGGGTTGACTAAGCTAAAATACTTCCTTAAGGTATAAAATATAGTTTGGGAAATTTAGTTAAGAATCATTAAGGATTAGGAAGTGATTAAGGAGATAATCCAAAGTTAATAACCTTGAGAATTCTAGATTGTTCCTAAGCAAGGGAAATGACGATTTTGCCCCTAATACTAAATCAATATCACGAGTTTGCCATTACCCATTCTCTATATATAAGTGATCAAGGACCCAAAATCATTTCATCTGATTTCATAAAACAAAACACACCAAAAATCACTCACAATCTCTCCTCTCCTTCTCGCCAGAACTAGCGAGTTCTATGGCAGCACTTTGGCAACTTGTCTCTTTTGAATTCTTGCTTTAAATCTTACATGCAATCCTTGCTCTAGGCTCCTTAAGATGTTCTTCATACTGGGCAATTGTTATTTTTGAGGTATCACATTCATAGCATCAAAGAATATTAAGAAAGGTAAGATGTGGCTAAACTGTAGCACTTATGAGGTTTATAGGATTGAGACTTGATTACTTTGGGTTAATTGCTTAATTTTAAGTTATAAATGTTTTATTTAAGGTCTTATGGAGTTTCTGGAGAAGAGCAAAATGTTGTTGAAGGAGATTTGATTCCTAAACACCGGAATAGGGTACACAAGGACCACCCTTCAAATCATACTTTCTTAGTTTGTTTGTGTATCATTTGTTTTGTGGAAATTGTGGGATGTTCGACTATAATTTGTGATGAAAAACTACTGATTTTTTAATGACTTGAAAGTAGTTGATTTCAATATGTTGCATGTGAATTTTGGTAATGATTTCCGAAATATAAATCGTTGCATGTCAAGTTCCTCTGAAACCGATCAAACCGTGCTTCTACTTTGATTGTACCATTGATTAAATGCCAAAAATGTTGCTGTCCTTCCATTGTATACTTCTGGAAATTTCATATCTTGAGTGTTGATAAATCTTTGTTTCATATTTTTCCACTTATGACAAGTATAACCTTCGTTTGAGAAGAAACAACACTTTAAACTCGACTTTTCGCTTAATTGCTTTCCGAGCTAGTAAACCCTTGCTCTTATGGTTCTTAAAATACTTTTGAATGATGAACACCTACTGCCCTATTCATATATTAAGTGGTAAATCAAAACTTTGGCTTAGCACAAGAGTTACAAGTGATCTTTGCATAAAAATCATTGTTCTTTAACACCAAACCGAGAACCATGGAAATTGACATATGTTGTACTTGTGTGAGATAATCTTTCCATATATTAAGAGCCTTTATATAAACCCTTTATAAACTTCCATGTCTTGATAATGCAACCTTTAACCACCTCACCTAATCACAACAGTCTTTCGAAACCTGATTGTTAAGTCACCTTTCTAAAAACAGTGGAACTTAACATAGCAAGCTAGTTTTACGAAACTTGTTTCGATAAGTTAAAGGTTGTTATGATGGTTTAAATAATGATTATGAATAAGTATTTAAGTAAGTTATTTGAGTATAATTATAAAAGTATAAGTATTCCAGTATAAGTATTTAAGTATAAGTATTTGAGTATAAGTATTTAAGCACAAGTGTTAAGTATAAATATTTTTGTATGATGACAAGTTTTGTTTTATAAGGGGAAGTGAACAACATGTGTAGAGCGGGTTTCCTCATTATGTGTTTAGAGCGGGTATTGCTCCAGAGCGGGTATTGCTCCGTTATGTAGGGTCATGACCTAGAAGTCTTGCAAGCAGAAAATAAGAAAGGTGGGGAGACGTCCCTCAAAAGTCTGGAGATGTGGCTTGGCCCTTTCCATTCGCGTTCCTTCCCTGGAGTTATGCTATGTTTGTGATAAGTATAAGATTATTATTTGTGTTATATATGGAGAATGATGTGTGATATCTTGAGATAATTCTTGTAATTTCTCCAGTATATGCAAAAGTATTTCTATGGAAGTTTACAGGAAATAACCAACGTATTTCTGAGCAAGTATTAACGTATTTCTGAATAAGAATAAAAGTACCTCGTAAATTATGAGTTTACGCTTTGAGTATAACAAACGATTGCGTAATTTCAGCCACCATATTTTTTGGAATCGGTGGGACTTGTGTACCGCCGTAAGGCGACATGTTTTGTTCTATGAACATGTCCTGGTGGGGGCAGACTCATCTATTTTGCAGGATTAGAGAGAATGTTCGAGTTAGCTCATGGGTGCGAATATGAAGTCATGATCAATGTGTTTAGTCCGCTGCTAGGAGATAATCTATTTTATATTATGTTCCTTGGCAGGTTAAACTTGTATTTTCGATTTATAATCTATGTACTCAAAACATATTGTAATAACTAATTTATTATAACTTATTTTCATAATAAGCTTGGATACTATGGGATTTCCTAATTTTCCCTAGCAGGGAATGTGCGGAGATCCGCCCTAACAGTCTCTTTAATTAGCGACTTAACTTCGTAATTATCGGTATTAGGTCTTAATTAAGCTGCTATTTGGAGCGGGCTGTTGCAATACATGTCATATTGGCCCATGAAAACTGACACTCTCAGTCGCGGTTTACAACAGCTGCTACATCCAGCACAGTTACTTTGCCAATACTGGCCAAAGCGCTAGAGTAAAAAACGCAAACAGGCTATATAACTTGACTATTTTCATCCAACAATACCACTTTCATCCCAAAACCTTCATCCAAATACCAAATTCATGAAAACAACAGACTCCAAACACATACAATCTCAAAGTTTAAGAGCAAAAATATAGGTGTATAGTTCTCAGATTGCATTGGAAGTGCATAATCTAGGAGAAAAATGATAATCAACTTACTAAATAACTATACAAGCAAAAAGCGAAAATATTAAATCTTATAATAATTTATCAAAAAAAAGAAAAAGAAAAAGTTAAACCCCCCGTTTCTTCTTCTGGGTAGGTCTGGAAGAACTAGGTGTTGGCTCATCAAACTCCGTAAAGACGTCAAGCTAAGAAAGAGTGGTGGTCGAACGTCGTCGATACGTCCTCTAACAAGGTGGAGTCGCAACAAGTGGTGTCGTGGTAACAGAAATATGATGGGACGCATAAGTGGATGTGTGGGCAGCATAAGTTGGCATGGATCGCGAGATGTGGCCTTATCCAACTTGGCCAACAACGTCGATGCAGATCCACCTCATGGTTAGCAGTGTCTGCACATACAACTGGTGCCCCATATCCAGGGACAATGACTCGGTAACCTCCTGATGATTGGTTTATATACTTGGCTTTTGATTAGTTTTTAATAGCTTTTATGATAGCTTTTAGACTAGTTTAGGCTAAATTGCATTATTTTCCTTCTTTTTGTGCAATATTCCTCCTTTGTGCTCTTTTTTTGGGTGCTTGGTTTTATTTCAGGATTTGGGAGCATCTTTGGAGGATCTTTGCACAAACCCAAGGCAAGGCATTGAAGAAACGGAGCATCAATGGGCTCGAAAGAAGAGAAAAAGGAGATAAGAGAGCTGACCCGAGGGCCCGGATCACCTGACCCACCCGGGAAAGCTCACAGCTGCACCATTTGCTTCCTAATCACTCGACCCGCCCGGGTCTACTGACCCGAGGGCTCGGGTTCACATGACTCTCCCGGGTCAGATTTTGAGAGGCCAATCTTCGTTCCTGATCACGCGACCCGCCCGGGTCTGGTCCACTCGAGCACTCTGGTCGGGTCACCCACCCAGGTCGCGGTGTTTTCCGGAATTTATTTCTTTGCTTTGATGCTTTTGTACGGGGGCTTTGTTGTAATTAACCTTGTTTTATTTTTAGGACTATATATAAGAGGAACTCCTCTTATTTTAGGTTAGGCAATTTTATTTTCAGATTAGAGAGATTAAATCTTGTTTAACATTCAAACTTTAGAACCCTAGGAGAGAGAAAGTTGAGGTTTGAAGTTTTTGAACTCCATTTTCACATTTATACAAGCTTAAAAGCTGGTAATTTCTTATTTATTTCATTTTCTTTCCTCTATTCTTGTTTATTTCATGCTTTGTTTGCTTAGATATTCTTTTATTAGTTGATTATTTTCCCTTTTTCTCTTTCCTCCATGGTTTTTTCAAGTTTTCTTTTGCTTTGTTTCAATGATGTGTGAGTATTTTCTTACTAGGGAAGGGATGTAACCTTCATTTACTATTTGGATCCTAAATCTAAGTTAGGTGGTTAACATTTGGGGTTGAACTTGTTGATCAAACTTGCTTGATTTGGTTTGTTGGATGCTTGATCACCGCTTAACTTGCATATTTGGAATTCCTAGTGAATGATTGAGAGATGAAGCTAGGAATAAACAAAGTTTGGTTGCTAGAGTAGGATCTCCATGAAAATAGGTATTTTCTAGTTTAGGCAAACTTGATTAATCATGTTGTGCTTGATTTGGATAGATTGGTTGCTCATGCCATGAGAATAGGTCATGAGTGACTAATCAAGCTCCTCTAATTAGCTTGAGAGAGTAATTAGAGTTCCCATATGCTTGATTTTTCCCCTTGTGATCCCCCATTTGTTTCCCCTTGGTTGTGATGATTATTGGATTGAATGTTGGTGAATCCCCTAATCCCCTTGTTCTTTTACCCTCATATTATCTCCTTTACTTTCCTTGTTGATTTAATTTGCCAAAATCCTAGCTTACTTAGACTTTAGAATCATTGCTAAACTTTCAAAAAACCCCAAAAATTGATTTAGCTCATTGTAATTAGCGAATTAACCCTTGATTAACCCTACTTCCTTGTGGATTCGACCCTATACTTACCATATCTTGGATAATTTAGGTTATATTTGGCGAGTTTACAACGACCCGTTAAATTTTGGCGCCGTTGCGAGGAAGTAGCGGTTAACATTGGCTAATTTGTTAGTTTTGAGACTAAATTGTCTTTTTTTTTTTTTTTTTTTCTTTTGGTGTGTTTTTCCTCTTTGTTATTTTGACTAATATTCTCCTTAGTTTTGTTGGTTGCATGTCAAGAAGATTGAGGGGCGATCCAACCATCCCCATTGATTATAACCTTGAAAATACATTGAGGCAATTAAGGAGAATCTTTAGGGAACCCACGGTCCAACCTTCGATCGTTGAACAACCGGGTTTTGACCAAGAGTCGTCTATTTCCACTACTTCGCACTATGGGGGATGAAGCTCCTAGAGCATTACGGGACTTTGGGCATCCCGAGGCCTTTGAACTCAAAAGTGAAATTCGCCGCCCAACTACCACCGCCAACTTCGAATTTTCTTCGCATTTGATTCATATGATCAAACAAGAACCCTATGGAGGATATGACTCATGAGTGCCCTCTTGAACATTTGGCTAAGTTCTCGAAGTTATGTGCCACGGTGAAGCAAAATAATGTGAGTCAAGAGTTTGTGAGGCTCAACCTATTTCACTTCTCTCTTGTGAGCAAGGCTAAGAAATGGTTGCAATCCATTCCGGAAGACTCTTTGACTACTTGGACACAAGTGACCGCGACTTTTGTGGATGAATTCTATTCTCAAAAGAAGACCTTCGAAACTAGGAGGAAGATAGCTAATTTCACCCAAGAGGAGGATGAGACATTATATGGAGCTTGGGATAGGTTCAAGGACCTTCGAAGATCTTACCCTCACCATGGTTATAGTCAATGGATGCTTATGCAAAGCTTCTATGATGGTCTTCTTCCTATGATTCGTGCAAGCCTTGATTCGGGTGCGGGAGGCCAACTAACAAAGCTTCTGATTGACAATATTGGGCTTACAATTGAAGAGGTAGTAAGACACTACTTTTGGGGGAATTCTACTAGAACCGCAAACAAGAAGAATGCAAGAAAAAGCAAGTATGATCTTGATGCCATTGACCACATAAATGCAAATCTTAATACCCTTGCAAAGAAATTGAAAAATGTAAGCTTGGCATCTCCTAGCTCAGGCACTTCCTAAACTTTTTCTTGTTTGTGGTGGATCGGACCATGCTAGTTCTTATTGTGGTGGATCTATGGACCATGTTGCATGGGTGAACTCTAGAGGTGAGGGAAATCCTAACTTCAATAATCAAGGAAGATGGAACAACAATGAAAGTGGTGGATGGAAGAACCCTCAACCACCCAATGAAGAGCTACACTCCTCCAATGAAGAGCTACACTCCTCCGGTTCCATATCCTAAAAGGTTAGCAAAGAAGAACTTCAATGACAAATTTGTCAAGTCCCTTGAGGTAATGAAGGGTTTACAAGTTCACATTCCATTTCTCCAAGCTATGGCTCAAATGCCCACTTATGCCAAGTTTCTAAAGGAACTTCTTTCTAACAAGTCCAAACTTAAAGAAAGTTCCACCATTGCTCTCACCGCCGAAGTTAGTGCAATCCACGAAAATAAGCTCCCCAAAAAGCTTAAATATCCGGGGTCCTTCTCCATACCCTTGAGAATTGGAGATTTGGAGCCAAAGAGAGCATTGGCCGATCTTGGGGCTAGTGTAAGCCTAATGTCACTCTCCATTGCAAAGAAGCTCAACTTTGAGCTTAAACCCACAAGAAGAGTGATACAACTAGTGGACCGCTCGGTTAAGGTGCCCGTTGGAGAATTGAAGGATGTTCAGGTGTAAGTTGGAAGAGTCTTCATTCCTTGTGACTTTGTAGTGATAGAGATGAAAGAAGACTCCCAAGTACTCCTTATATTAGGAAGGTCTTTCTTGAAAACGGCCGGAGTGCTAGTTGATATGAAGAGAGATGTAATGACATTGAGAGTTGGAGATAAGAAGATGAAATTTGCTTTCAACAAGAGCATGAAAGCTCCTATTATGGAAGAAGTACATCGAATCAATACCCTTGAATTAAGGGATCCTCTTAAAGATGTGCTCCGGGAAGAACAAGAAAAGGAGGGTGAAGCTTGGCACCTCAAGCAAGCCATGGACAAAGCACCCAATCTACCCAACCTACTCATGCAAGCTTCGAGGTTTTGGAGGCTTCATTAGAAAAAGAGGGAGAGGACTACGTCTCCTCCTACATGTGAGTTAAAACCCATCCCCCTTCTTTGAAATATGCTTTTCTTGGAGAAAATGAGACTTACCCCGTGATTGTCAATTCTACACTCAATGGTTCTTCTCTTGATAAACTTCTTTGTGTTCTAAACCAACATCGAAGTGCCATTGGGTATACAATTGATGATCTCAAGGGTCTAAGTCTCACCTTTTGTATGCATCGAATTCATTTAGATGATGGGCAAGCCTCCTCTATTGAGCTTCAAAGAAGGCAAAATCCTAACATGAAGATAGTAGTAAAAAAAGAAAGTTTTGAAACTCCTTGAGGCGGGGATAATTTACCCTATCTCCGATAGTAGGTGGGTTAGCCCCGTCCAAATTGTCCCAAAAAAGGGAGGAATGACCATCATTAAGAATGACAAAGGTGAACTTATCTCCACAAGATCGGTCACCGGGTGGCAAATGTGCATTGATTATCGTAAGTTGAATAAAGCCACTGGAAGCACCATTTCCCCCTCCCTTTTATTGACCAAATGCTTGAAATATTGGTGGGTCATACCCATTTTTTCTTTTTGGATGGTTATTTGGGGTTCTTTCAAATCCCCATTCACCCCGATGACCAAGAAGACAACATTCACATGTCCATTTGGCACCTTCGCTTATCGAAGGGTGCCATTTGGATTGTGTAATGCTCCTTCCACTTTCCAAGGTGTATGACCGCCATTTTTTCGGACATGCTTGAATCAACCATAAAAGTCTTCATGGATGACTTCTCAGGTGGTAGGTTCCTCTTTTGACATTTGTCTCTTCAACCTTCAAAAGGTTTTGGAGAGATGTCAAAAGATGAACCTTGTTCTTAATTGGGAAAAGTTTCATTTTTGGTTGAAGATAGCATAGTCCTTGGTCATAAGATCTCCCAAAAGGGATTGAAGTGGATAGGGCTAAATTTGAGGTTATTGAGAAATTGCCTCTCCCACCTTCAGTGAAGGAGTGAGATCTTTTCTTGGGCATGCGGGATTTTATCGTTGCTTTATCAAAGATTTCTCAAAAATATCAAAGCCTCTATCCAATTTGTTTCAAAAAGACATTGAATTTAAATTTGACAACGATTGCATGCATGCTTTTGAAACTCTAAAAAAAGCCCTAATTTCCGCTCCCATAGTGCAAGCTCCGGATTAGAGCTTGCCTTTTGAACTAATGTGCGATGCTAGTGATAGCACAGTGGGAGCCGTTTTAGGACAAAGGAAAGAAGGGAAGCTACATGTGATCTACTATGCAAGCAAGACGCTTGATTCAGCTCAAAGGAACTATGCCACCACGGAGAAGGAAATACCTAGCAATTGTTTTGCTTTTGACAAGTTCCAATCGTACCTTATGTGCTCCAAGGTGGTGGTGTATACGGATCATGCGACTATCAAGTATCTCATGACCAAGAAGGACGCCAAGCCTCGGTTAGTAGGTGGATACTTCTCCTTTAAGAGTTTGATATTGAGATCAAAGACAAGAAGGGCACCAAAAATTCCGTTGCTGACCACCTTTCTCGCCTTCCCATGGATGATTCACAAGGCTTGGAACCTCCCATCAATGATTCCTCTATGCCGTGAAGGCCATGTATGCTCCTTGGTTCGCAGATTTTGCTAATTTTCATGCTAGTGGAGTCATACCGGATAACCTTAGCTACCAACAAATGCGAAGGTTCATGCATGAGGCCAAGCACTATGTATGGGAGGACCCATACTAGGGATGGCAATGGGTGAGATTTGGGTCGGGTGAGCCATCACCCGCATCCATCACCCGGTTAGAACAACTCTCACCCATCCATCCGTCACCGGTAAGACTATCACCCATATACCATCCATCCACCACCGCGGGTTAACCGGGTGGACGGGGGTGATAATCTATTTATGATAATTAAACAAAAAAAGATAAATCAAACTTGCAAAATGACAATTTATACATTAAATTTATGTCACATTAAGATAAGTTGAGTTTATGGAAACATGTCGATAATAATCAAAAGGAAAAAAAAACTATACTAATGTATATAAAATGATAGACATTTAAGAAAATGTAACAGATGGGTGATGGAGCGGGTGATAAACGGGTGATGGGTCGGGTGATGGATGAAACTTTCTCACCATAATTCCATCCATCACCCATCACTCGCTCACCCGCCACCCGTCCATCATCCATTTAACTCGGTTTATCACCCATTTTTGTTTTTCGGGTGGAGCGGGTGATGGATCATCCATTGGATATTGCCATCTCCAACCCATACTTGTTCAAGAGGGGGGTGGATGGTATTTATCGAGGTGTCTCCCGGATGATGAGATTGAAGATGTAATAGGGATGTGCCATTCATCCCCATGTAGTGGTCATATGGGGCCGACAAGACCTTGGCAAAGATTTTGCAATGTGGATTATTTTGGCGAAGCATGTTCAAGGATTTTTGGGGATTTGTCAAGGCTTGTGATCGGTGCGAAGAGGTGGCAATATCTCAAAGAGGCATGAATTACCCCTTACAAGCATCTTGGAGTTGGAAATTTTTGATGTTTGGGGGATTCATTTCATGGGTCCTTTCCCCTCCTCCCTTGGTAACCGCTACATCTTGGTAGTGGTTGATTACGTTTTCTAAATGGGTTGAAGCAATAGCCTCTCCTACAAATGATGCCAAGGTAGTTGTTAAGCTATTCCAAAAGGTGATCTACCCCTATTTCGGAGTTCCAAGGGCTATTATTAGTGATAGGGGATCACACTTGGCTAAGATATCATTCAAAGTCCTTCTTACTAAATATGGGGTGCATCACAAAATGGGCCTCTCTTACTAACCCCAATCCTAATTGGTCGACGGAGATATCTAATAGAGAGGTCAAACTTATTTTGGAGAAAAAGTGAAAGCGATCTCGAAAGGATTGGTCTTCCAAGTTGGATGATGCATTGTGGACCTACCGCCGACCTCTGAAACTCCTATTGGCATGACCCCTCTACAAGCTTGTTTATGGAAAATCGTGTCTTTTGCTAGTGGAATTGGAGCATAAAGCTTATTGGGCCATCAAGGCTTTAAATTTTGACCTTCAAGCTTCGGGAGAAAGAAGGATGTTTGATATTCATGAGCTTGAGGAGCTTAGGGATGCTTATAAGAGTACTGTGTATACAAAGAGAGAACGAAGGCTTGGCATGATCAACGAATCATGAAGAGGGAGTTCAAGGTTGGCGACAAAGGTCCTTTTGTTCGATTCAAGATTAAGGTTGTTCTAGAGAAAACTCAAATAAAGGTAGAGTGGTCCATTCACCATGCAACAAGTATTCCCGCATGGTGCGGTTGAGATTTGCAATGATGCGATGGGGTGTTTGAAGGTGAACGGGCAAAGACTTCAGATATATTATGATGGTGCACCTATTCAAGAAGCATACTCGATCTTGAGGACTACTCCCCCTCTCGATGATTGAAGACATATGGTAGTCGAGCTTAGAGGTGTCAAAAGCTGGGCCGACCCACGGGTGAACCCGCATCCGACCCGGACCCGAGCTTGTTTGGGTCGAGAGTGGAAGGTTGAAAAGCTTGACCCGTTCGACCCGGCCTCTACCGGTGCCCAGTTGGACCCGTGGGAATTGGAAACCCAAAGCCGAGGCTGGGCCGACCCGGTTTGGACCCGTTCCCAGTTGGACATGTGAAGAATGACCCAGACCCAACACCTGGCCGGCCCAAACTAACCCGCACCTTTGACTTCACCTTGATGACCCGGTTAAACCACCCGATTACAACCGGCCGGTCACCACCGACCCGGTTACCACCCGGCCCGGTTCCTACCCAGAGCTCAAATCCATTCCGGCCCAATACAACCCAACCCAAAACCATTAGCCGACCTTACGGCCGACTGAGCCATAACATGTTATATTTTTATTTTGTATAATACTATAATTACACTTTTTCCCCATGAGTCATGACTTATCTTTTATGCTTTTAAATTGAGTTTTCACTTTTAATAATCCGCAAGTTGTAGATTAAAATGCCAAAAAACTTAGTCTTTTATGATTATATTTTATATGATTTAATTAAGAAGTAGCATTTAAAGAATTAAAGGCATGTAAATTGTAATTGACTAATTGTAAGTGTTTGGGTCGTTTGCGAAATTACAACTTTGCATATGGTTTATTAAAAATTACAATATTGCGTCATTTGCGAATTTGCGAATGCACGACGTATACATCAAAATCATATATGCAAAGCAAATCTTATTAACCACTAAAGATTAAAAGAACATATGAATTATAAAACTTCACCGGATTATTTGTTAAGTTTTGTACTTCTTAATTCCTATGCTCTCTAATGATAAAATAACAATAACATTCACTTTGAGTTTACCTTGATAATTGAATTGAAAATTGGATTTGAATTTGAAGGGATTAAACTATTAAAGGAAGAAAGAGAAAGTAATAACTAAATTACATTGGATCTCCGATCTTGTGAGGAGTAAGACAAGTAAATTAGCAAAAATGTAAACTCTCATATTCATATAGTTTAATGTTTACAAAATATCCAAGTATTTACAAATGAATACTTTAAATATATCACTACAAGAAAAAGCCTCATCTACGACAAGATTTCGGTCGTTAATGAGCCATTTCTCGTCGTAAAAGGCTTTTTACGACGAGAAATCTTGGTCGTCGATCGTCGTGAAAGGCTTCGTCGAAAAAACTTTACAATTGTAAAAATTAGACTCTCCAGAGTCCAAGTCCACCCGAAAGACGACTCGAGCCAAAGCAAACTCCACACGATCGATTTGTTTCGACCCAGAGTTATCCGAACGAGCTTAGCGAGCCTGACCACGCACGATGCTACCTTGTTCAGAGCCGGATTGTTTCGACCCAGTCATTCAGAGACAATTTATTCAGGCCAAGTCATTCAAAGCCAATTTTTTCGACCCAAGTCCTTAGGGGCCGATTTGTTAGGACCCAAGTCATTAAGAGGCCGGTTTGTTCCGAGCCCAGTCATTCAGGAGCCGATTTATTAGGCGGAAGTCATTAGAGGCGGTTATTCGACCTAAGTCCAGTAGAGCCGAGTTGGGCCGACTTTACCCTATTCCATTCGAGCCCAAATTCACCCAACCCGGCCACCAGTAGCCCGGTTAGATCAAGCCCGGTTAGAGAGCTCCCTCACCCGGTTGGACCTGACCCGAGTCCACCCACACCCAACCGGTTCCGACCCGTGCGCACTCTGCCCGAGATTATTCCGACCCAAATCATTCCGACCCGGGTTTGGTCGGCCCAAACCCCGGCCCGGTGACCCGATTTGACACCTCTAGTCAAGCTAATGACTTAAAACAAGCGCTTAGCGGGAGGCTTGACCCGTTTTTCTCACTCATCTCTATTTCTCTCTCTTCTTTTTGGTTTTGATTCACTTGGAATGATGACTTTTTACATATTATTGTGACTTTTGGATTACTTGTTGTGGTGATTTGTGATTTGTGCATGTTTAGGAGTGATTTGGAGAACTTTGGAGCAAAGAGAGGCGAATAAGAAAGAAAAATAGGGGCAAATAAGGGCTGACCGGCGCCGAAGTCGCTCGAGGAGCCTTTCCTTGAGCGACGGCGGGACCCGTCCAGGTCACTAAACAACCCGCCGGGTCTCTCGACCCGAGGGCTCGGGTGAGTGGACCCGGCCGGGTCGTAGTCTGAAGAGAAAAAAAAAGGGCACTAGCGCGTACCAAGCGGCGCCCGGCCACGCCCGCATGGGTGAGGGGTCGACCCTCCGGGCCGCTCTCACCCGGCTCGGATTAGCGACCCGCCGGTCGGTCCGTCGGTTTGTCGGTCTAAGAAAACTAAATGAAATTTTTTTCTTACTTTTGTCATTCTCCCCTCACTCTTTCATCTTCAACCTCTCATCTCTCTCGGCCCTCCTTAAGCCGAGCCTTAACTCTCTAAAACTCACTCATCTCACCACTTTCAAAAACTTGAAATCCCTCGGAAATCTTCATCCTCGTCAACTTTTTCAACTTTTTCTTGCCCAAAAATCCCATTGCCACTCACTTCTCACCATTTTCTCTCTCCTCAAAAATTTACCATAACTCTCGAAATCATCTATTTCGACTTCGGAATTTCTTCACAAATTCTTCCTAAAACCTCATTCCCCTTCCATTTCTTTCCACAAAAACTCAAAACAAACAAAAAAAAAATTCACTTTTTCCCACCCACCGCACCTAGTTACGGGTTTTGAGTTTTTGAGCATAGAAGAGGTTCAACACATGGAGAGGAGGGACATCAAGCGGACTAGACATGCGGGAGAAGCTAGCTCAAGTCAACGATCTCCAGGAGCGGAAGAAAACGTCTCGGGGCTTAATGCCCCGGTGAGTTTCATGATCCCGAATTCCCTTTCCTTAAATTTGATAGTTTTAGAGGCATTTCACTAGATTTCAATCCCTTAAGGCTAAAGAATTTGCTCCCTTTGCTTTGTTGATGAATCTTTGCTTTCACTATGGGGAATAAAGGGGTATGTTAATAATATTGCAAATGGACTACATATGAAAAAAGTGTTAGCAATGCGAAAGAAAACATATAGATGCATAACACATGAATTTCTTAGCTCTTTGGAGGTAACTAGGAGAGAAAGCGACTACAATGCTCAAGCTGGAGCTGAAGCCGTTCTCCATTTTAGGATAGGAAATGTTGCTCGCTCTATGGATATCTCGATTTTGTGATATTTTTGGTTTAAAAATTGAGTCGAGCACCACTCCGCATCCTCCTTCAATATTTTTGATTGTTGGTGCAAGTTAAGCGCGTCAAAAACATACGAAGCTAAAACGCTTATGACTCACTTATCCACCAACCGGTTATCCGGTAATTACTGTAAGTTGTATGTGGGAGCACCATTTTTGGAAGGAAGGACAACTCAAAAGTAAGTCAGTCTGAACTAATCATCATAGGTTCTTACATATAGAGACTTAGTAAGCTGAACATACCTTTGATGTTTTCCCAACATCTCCAAAGGGTAGGCACTCCAAAGACTCATGGACGTGGGTCGATTGTTGTGGGCGGTTTTATTACGCCATTGCTAAGCACTTTGGGGTTCGCCCTTGGACCCCAGGGTCAAGAGGCGAACCTCATAAGCCAACACACACCTACGGGATGCGCGTGGGTTTAGTGTGGATGGAATTCGTTTTACTTGGAAGATTGGTAAAAGCCTTCCATCCAAATTCCAAACCGCGACCTTACAGGAATCAAATCGAGCAAGAAAACTACCTCATCTTGGAAATCCCGGATGGAGGCCGGGAGATGTACCTACCAAAGGCGGGATCCCCTTGAGCATGCCTCCTCCTCTTCCACCCCTCCCCCTCCTCCTCCTGACCCCATCTCATTTATGTTCCGGATTATGCCCCTATTTATGCCCGTATGGATAGGCGGTTTGATATTTTTGAACAAAGATTAACCACCTTTCGGTAAGATATGCGGGATAGCTTTTCCCCCCATCTTGCAATTTTTTCATGATAACATGGTTCCTCACTGGCACCCTACCGCTCTTATATGCAACCCGCCTCCCAGGGAGGAGGACCCTAGACCCTTGAGTTGGTCCTTCTCCCCACCCCCTTCCTCGGTTGTTCTTATTTTCACACCGAGGATGGTGTTTGGTTTGGCTTGGGGAGTATTTTCATTGTTTGGGTGGTTTTTACTTTTCGGGGTAAGTGTTAGGAGACCTTCTTATTCTATTTTTGATTGATTTATTGCTTGTGATCGTGGTTATACATCGTGAATGGGCCAATGCTTGTTAATATGTGTTATGCCATGATTTCATTTTTCTTATTTGTTTGCTTTCTTAGTTTTTAAGAAAAAGAAAAAAAAATCATATATTAAAAAAAAAAAAAAAAAAAAAATTCTTTCCTTTTTCATCTCCTTCCTTTATTTTAGCTTTCTTTCTTTTCCTTTTGTTTTCCTTCTCTTTCAATCTTTGTTTTTAGTTCTTGCAAAAAAAAAAAATTAAAAAAAAAATTGAAAAAGAGCAAAAATAACAAAAAAAATTGAAAAACAAAGAAAGACAAAAAGAAATTTTAGCTTTGAATAAAGTTTTGATTTCCTTGCCAAAGGAAGATGCTAGTTGGTGATATATGTGGATTCCTTGCTTTGATTTTGAGTACATGTTTAGAGGCTCCTTTTGGAAGGGTGTGAGCTTGGGTACGATTGTGGTGTTTTAGGAGGTGATTAATCTTGATTGCATTAGAATCTACCAAAATGAAACTAATGAATGCTCGTTGGATGTCTAGTCTTGAATCTTGACTATGTTGCTCATGCTTGGATAATTTTAGCTTTAAATTTGCTGTCCCTTGTGTCCCTAGATATGCCCATCATATCCCCGAACAAAGCTATACAAGAAACTTAGTTTTTACTTCTTTTCGTTTGTAATAAGTGGCACAAAAAACAATAAATTCTTATGTTTCTCTTTGGTGAGTAGTTACTTCTCCCTTGTATAGCAAAAATTCCGTAATAAGGGAAAAAGAAAAGGCCAAAAAGCGATCAAAAAGGCGTGAAAAATGAAAAAAAAAAGGTGAAGAGAAAAACGAAAGCAAAAAGAATAGAAAATTTTCAATAAAAAGAGGTCGATTTGTGGATGCCTCCAACACTTAGTTCTATCTTTCTTAAGTTTTGAGTAGAGATGAGCCTAAGGCCTATTTGTGTGTCTAGGGATGGTGGACTAGTGGTTTAAGTTTGTATAACACTTGAAGAGCTCTAAGTCTTTTGGATAGCTAGGTGTTCTCTAATGAGCGAGTAAAAAGTCTAATTAGGTGTCCTATTGCAATCTTGATTAGTTTATTTCTCTACCCATAACCTATGAGTACACTTGGAAATTAGTTGTCTTTAAAGTTGATCTCTATCCTTGCTTACGAGCGATTTCATTGATAGTTAACTTGGGCATAAATCTTGAGTTTGTTGAATAAATGGTTGATGAAAAACTAGAGTTGTGGGTTGGAAAACTCATTGGAAACCCTCGCTGAGATCTCGGTCGCCCTCTAGAGCGATCTAGGGGTTTAAAGAGCTTATTGCATATGCTAAATGCCATCTTGATTCCTACGAAAATGAGTTAGTGTAAATTCTTTATCCTTCCTCCCTTTTCCTTTTTTCTTCCTTATTTCTTCTTCATTTTGATTTCAAATAAATTTTCATTCTCCTACTTGTATTTTAGTCTATTTTGCTTGAGGACAAGCAAAGATCAAGCTTGGGGGAGTTTGATGATTAGTTTATATACTTGGCTTTTGATTAGTTTTTAATAGCTTTTATGATAGCTTTTAGACTAGTTTAGGCTAAATTACTTTTTCCTTCTTTTGTGCAATTTTCCTCCCTTTGTGCTCTTTCTTTGGGTGCTTGGTTTTATTTCGGGATTTGGGAGCATCTTTGGAGGACCTTTGCGAAACGAGCAAGGCATTGAAGAAACGAACATCGTGGGCTCGAAAAAGAAAAAGGAGAAGATAAGCTAACAGGAGCAGGAGTCGGACAGTGCATCATTTGCTTCCCTAATCCCTCGACCGGTCTGGGTTAGTTAGTGACCCTTGAGGTTGGTTAATGACCCGCCCGGGTTGGTTAATGACCGCCGCAGTCTAGCCGCCGAGGCTCGAGCTCCTTGACCGCCGGTCGAGTTTTGAAGGCCAATCTTCGTTCCCGATCACGTGACCCTCGGGTCGGTTCACCCGAGCACTCGGTTGGAGTTACCACGCCCGGTCGCGGTGTTTCCCGTAATTTATTTCTTTTGATTTGATGCTTTTGTATGGGGGCTTTGTTGTAATTAACCTTGTTTTTATTCTTAGGACTATATAAGAGGAACTCCTCTAATTTTAGGTTAAGGCAATTTTATTTTGATTAGAGAGATTAAATCTTGTTTAACATTGAAGCTTTAGAACCACAGGAGAGAAAAGTTGAGGTTTGAAGCTTTTTGAACTCCATTTTCACATTTATACGAAGACTTAAAAGTTGGTAATTTCTTATTTATTTCATTTTTCTTTTCCTCTATTCTTGTTTATTTCATGCTTTGTTTACTTAGATCTTCTTTTATTAGTTGATTATTTTCCCTTTTTCTCTTTCCTCGATGGTTATGGTGATGAAGTTATTTTAAGTTTTGTTTTGCTTTGTTTCCATGATGTGTGAGTAGTTTCTTACTAGGGGAAGGGATGTAACCTTCATTTACTCTTTGGATCCTAAATCTAAGTTAGGGGTTAACATTTGGAGTTAAAGCTGGTTGATCGAAACTTGCTTGATTTGGCTTGTTGGTGCTTGATCCCCGCTTGACTTGCATATTTGGTATTCCTAGTGAAGGATTGAGAGATGAAGCTAGTAATAAACTAAGTTTGGTTGCTAGACTAGGATCTCCATGAAAATATGTATTTTCTAGTTTAGGGAAGCTTGATTAATCATGTTGTGCTTGATTTAGATAGATTGGCTACTCATGCCATGAGAATAGGTCATGAGTGACTAATCGAGCTCCTACAATTAGCTCGAGAGAGTAATTAGAGTTCCCGTATGCGTGATTTTTTCCCCTTGTGATCCCCATTTGTTGTGATGATTGGATTCTTGGATTGAATGTTGGTGAATATCGTAATCCCCTAGTTCTTTTACCCACTTATATTATCTACGTTACTTGCTTTTGTTGATTTAATTTGTAATATCCTAGCTTACTTAGACTTTAGAATCATTCCTAAACTTTCAAAAAAAACCCAAAAATAGATTTTGCTCATTGTAATTAGCGGATTAACCCTTGATTAACCCTACATTCTTGTGGTTGAACCTATACTACCCTATCTTGGGTAATTTAGGTTATCTTTGGCGAGTTTACAACGACCGAGTCACCTCACGTATAGTTAGCATCACGTGAACAACGTGAGATAGTGTATGTGCCTACATAAAAAATGATAAATTATATCTGAAGTTTAGAAAATAAATAAAATGAGAAGCAAAATGTCTTACACGTTACCCGAGGATTATGTGTGCGGACCTTATGTGATAATGTATAGAAGGTGGTGGTGTCACGGGATTAGTAATGTGCAACCTGCGTCTGCGCCGATACCATGCCATATTCTCATCCATCTCATGAGTATGACCCACGAATGAAGTGCCACTGAACAAGTACAGTCTGCGCTAACCCCACTCCTCTGTGGGACTGTTGTTGTAGACATAATCGTGTCTCCCCATTTAAGGATCCGGTGATGAAACAAACCACACGACATTAGTTGGCGCGACCTTATGGAAAGAGCAATCAAAGAACCATTCCAAAATGTGTTTCGAAATGATATTCTAAAGCCCTGATTAATTGTTCATGATGATAAATTGTATTTCAAGCCCATAAAATATTTTAAATCCCATTTTAAAAGCCCGATCAAATATTTATTATTTTAATAGATATTTTTCATAAATATTTTATTATCTTTGATAAATAAATCGGATTTTTAATGGTAAAATTCCATCTCTCAGAAATTTTAGGGATAAAAGTATCTTTGAAAGACGCCAATGGAATATGCTAGAATATTCGAGAATATGCGCCCAGACGGGGGAGCTGCGCTCAGCGCGCTGCATGCGTCCAGCATAGAGCGAGCAGCGTCGGAGCCGAGCCTGATGGCGCCGGACACGTAGATTTTGTGACTCACGCGAGTCATGCGTCGAGCGCGAAGTCTTGTGTGAGGCATGACTTTCTTTTCTATCTTTTAGCGCGTTTACACGTGCCTAACGATTGGGACTTGGTTGCGTCGAGCACCAATGTGTGCCGCCGCGTGGCTGTGCCACGTAGGCATGCGCTGCGCGGGAAACTGCGTGGGCGCAGAAGTATTTGTTTTTCCCCTATAAATATCCGAATTTCTGAATTACAGGGCGGCACTCACATTATTATTTCACGAATACAAAAAAACTTACGAATACCTCTACAATACACTTTGAATTCTCAAATACTCGGACACACCCGAAATACTTTCAATACTTTCACCAATTCTTAATCCTTCGTTCATGGTTCCACGATTGCTCAGCTAAAGGTCGATTGCGCTCCCCAATCTAAGTCGCATAGGTATAATCCTCGGGATCCCTTGAATAAATTATTTTATATTGAAGTTACTAACCATTTATTTCATGATGTAGATCTTTAATATTAAATGCAGCTCTCTTGTACATTCTAAACCTCCTTCTTTCTTTTTATTTATTTTTTTATATTATATCTATTGCTTGATCATTCTATTCATATTATATGATTATCTACGCATTATTGCTTTTATCACCCACATGTTATTTATTGCTAATCAAAGACCTAAGAAGCTATCCTAATATTAAGTCATTAATATGGACAACTTTGCTAGGAACCTTGTAATATTGATTTTTAATAACATATCACTTAAATTAGTTTTTTTATGTGTTTCTTGAACCTACTTAGACTAAATATTTTTAGGGTGTTTATAACGTTATTTGATTATTCTTTGGCATAAAATCGTAACGAATCGATATTTAGTAGAGGCCAACTTTGGGCGGAATGTGGTTCACTATGACCATATTTGTACCACCCTGAACTCAATCTTTTTGGTTCATTTAGACCATCTAGTGAGTCAAGACGGAAATCTACATTGGATAATTTGTCCTACGGTTTTCCCATATCCAGTGGGTTTATGATTCTTCCTAAAGAATTGTTGGCGACTTCTTTCAAAAACAATTTTCAATAAAGGCTTTACCGGTGGGGTAGTCAAATCTAATACGCGCTCGCACCGCGTAGGCGAAATAAAAACACGCCTACAATTTGGCGACTCAACTTGGGGAGGATTTTTAAAAAAATTAATTTTTTTAAATGAGTGGGTGAAACTTGGAAAATACGATTCATTCTCTTTTTATGCCTTTGAATGATATATTGTTTTGCATCTTCATGACTATTGTTCAGTCAACATAAGGACAATCTACCTTGCCTCATTAGCACATGTTCTATGTGTGGAGTCACCCAGGGGGTTTGCGCTTTGTCCTTCCAAAAAGCTTCGACGATAGTGTTGGATCTTAGTCATAAGCAAACCCTACCCAACCGTGACATTGTTCTCTTGTTCACGACTTGAGGGAGGCCCGGGTGCGTCTTACACGTGGCCACCTCTTTACGCGGGGTACGAAGCGTGGAATCCAATCTCTTAGTCATGGACCCTTTTTAACCTTAACCTAAACGACCAATAATTGAATGTAGAAATGGACTTTAGGTTGGAAGCTTTTGCATCCATGTTACGTGACATTTATGTGTGATTGCAATTTTTGCTTTGCTAATATGCTTTGTGCCCGAAAATATTGAAAATTGCGTCTAAATAAATCGTCGTTTCGCCGAACATTCGGCGGTATTCAATATGCGTGCGTGAAGCATTGTGACCCGAACACATTAGATTTGCGCTGGCGCAACGCTCTGCGCCGAGCGCATAGGCTGGCAGCGTCGCGCCCCGGTGCGTGGCACGCGATTCTAATCGTCCGTAATTGGTCTTTTGACCCTTGGTTCGAGTTTAAGATATCAAGTTTGCATCAATGTCATTTTGTGCATCTACATTACGTAGTACATGGTCATGCTAACAATCTCACCCTAGTAATTAAAAGAGGGTCTTTTCATGGAAGGTCCAGTCGTCTAAAAAGTACATCCAGAGTGGTCATTGTAGGGTTAGGGTTGCCATGCATGTCCCCTCTTCCCATTTCCTCCCTACTGTTCAACAAAGTCTTTCTTATCATTCTTACCCTATCATATTCAATCCAATTTCAAAAAAAAAACTTACATCTTTTTCAAAATCAATCCTACACCCATTCTATTCTACCTTTTTCCAAAAAGCATTTACTAATCACCCATCATACCACGACATTTTAAAAAAAAAAATTATTTTCAAAGTCGATCCATCATCTTTTTCCCTGAAAAAAAATAAACAAAGCAGGGAGTTCCTTTCAATTTCGAAAATTCTAAGCCCCAATCCAAACACCTTCGTCGAATCAATCAATCAATCGATTCACTTGCATTCATTCTAGGCCCATGTGCATTAGAGTCCATTTGCATTCATATAGGGTCCATCTAATTCGAGTCCCGTGCATTCATTAGGGGTATCAGGCCCGTATAAGTCGCTCGTGTCGAATCCGGGTCCATTTGCATCTTTACGTGAACCCCGGTTTATGTCAAGCCCGGTCCAAATCTAGTCTCGGTCCATTCCATTCTAAGTCCCAATCTGATCTATTTCCCTTATCGAAGCCCATATACATCTCTAAGTCTATATCAAACTTATATGTTAATCTAATCGCAAACTTAGGTCGTTTGAGGCCCCGATTCCTATCCTAGGTCTAGTTTGCATCTATATGTAGGCCCTAGTCGA
>CANSZD010001096.1:0-158949 GCA_947648045.1 Beta corolliflora
TATGGTGAGGTATTTTTTCTCCAACTTATTGTTGACTTTCAATTTGGCATTTGACAATTCTCTAATAATGCCAACTATAGGATTCACTAAGGAAAATGCTTGCATTCTTATAATTTTGGGAAGTACCCTCACTAAATGGTCTTTAAGCACATACCGTGTTCGGTGTCTTTCACTTATTCCTCGAAATTGTTAGTGGGGAGTCGTCTTGAACCACTTATTTGGGGAGAAATGTCTCTTGGCTTAAGATTAACTCAAAGAAAACCCCAAAGTTTTGTGAAGGGATGTCCATTAGGCCTTCATTTATGGTTATTGGAAAAAATTTCTCTCATGAAAACCCGAAGAGTCTTTCTTACAAAACTAAAGTCATGTCAGGGAGGGGTCTTCTTCCTTTCTTCTATCAACTTAGCAAAATGGTGGGTGGGAAGATTTTTCTACATCAAGACATAAAGTGGGTCACAAACCACCTTGACATTAATACAATTGTATATTGCAATTAAGTCGTAGGGTGTACAATTGCAGGGCTTTCTAGAGTCACTTTCACCTTAGGAGGTGTGCAAGGCAAATTGTTTGGATGAAGCCGACAACATATCTGCCCCTCTCGGATCTCTTCCAGATATATACCACTTATGAGGCGATATGAGTGGTATTCGAAGAGAATGCCTACTATATGGCGGGGAGCTAAAATTATATCGGCGCTACTTACTGAACCTCACCTTCAACGATTGATGAAGATTACTTTTAATGGCTTACGGTGGATATTGGTCGAGACAATGATTGAGACGGGCCTACCATGAAGAGGAGAAAGGGTTTGAGAGAAATATCATGTTGTTTTTCCATGTTTTTTTTTAGTTTTTTTTTTTTTTTTTTAGTTTGTAGGAAATGAAGTCTTTATGTCTTTTTATGTATGAAGTGAATTACCAGGTTGGGATGAATAAAAGATATGTTTGTGAGAATTATACCTTGTGAGAAATTCAATGTAAATACAATTCTAAACACGTGCACACTTTAACATTAAATATGACATGCAAATCATAATTAACTAATCATATGACACATAAAAGCTTAACACATAAAACCTTAGCAATCAAAAACATCCTTGCACGCTTCATCATTTTTCTTTTTCTCTTTTCTTTCTTCTTTTTTTTCTTTTTTTTTTTTTTTTTTTTTTCGTTTTTTTTTTCGTTTTTTTTCTCTTTTTTTTTGCATACATTATATGAATATCTAGAAACACATGACATGTTTATTAAGAATAACCGAGATAGGATACAAATTCCAAATTTGCTTGGTTACTTGACCATAATGACAATTCCGATTACTTTGATGCCTAAGCATAATATTTCTTGATTGATCGAGATTAGTGAAATGGGTGAATTCATTCCCGTCAAAATCCATTAGCTTTTTTTGCTCCGGTCGTGGTGACATGCTTGACTAGGAATAGTCCGGACCGGTTAGGCTTGAACTTTCCTCGAGGATCATGCAATGGGCTCTATTTTCCTTTAGGACCGGATCACCTTCATGAATGTCTCTATCTCGAACCCTTTTTGTTAAATGCACGAGCGATTCTCGCTGATAGAGTTGAATGTTATGCAATGCTTGTAGTCGCGCTCATCGGCAAATGCAAGCTCATCATACTGAGTTTTATACCATTGGTCTTACGAGATTTCACTTTGGCTATGACTACGAGAGATTGTATCTCTACCTCAGCCGTAGGACGGGTTCCATCCCATAAACCAAAGAATACGGGGTTGTTCCTGTTGGAGTGCTAATTGATATCCTATATCTCCAAAGGGCATATGAGAGTTTGTCATGCCATTCCCTAGTCTTCTCAGTCATCATGGCGACAATAGTCTTGATTGTCTTATTGGCTGCTTCCACCACTCCATTTGTTTGGGGATGATAAGGTGAGGGCGATGATGCTTGATTGCATATTTTGCAATAGTGGTCTTGAGATGACCCTCAGAATTGTGATCCATTATCGGAGATGATTTCAAAGGTATGCCATACTGAGCATATAATGTTGTTAATCATAAATTTCGAGACTTGCTTTGCCCCTAGCTTTGAAAATGATGCGGCTTCAACCCACTTCGAAAAGTAACACTAGTAGAAAAAACGTTGATTTGCGTCTCCTAAATTGCGTCGCGAAAAGGAGATCCGGCGTAGATGCATCATTTGCGTCGGATACTATTAGTGTCCGACGCAAATCATGCTTCATGCGTCGAAGGTGGATTATATGTGGTGCTAATCATCATCTGCGTCGTATCTACTTAGCCTTTAGGCGCAAATCGTCGGCCCAGGTATTACAATATATTCGGTATGTGCGTCGGACCCACAATGCCCATGCGGCATATCTATTTATAATATTAAAGAGGCATGCCTTCACAAATCGGTTGCTCGACCCTAGATCTCCAACCGCATCTCTCTTTCTCCCTCTCACTAGCGTCGTTCTCCCTCTCACTCCTAACTAACGTCTTCCTCCCTCTCTCTCACTCTTACTCTCACCGCGACCACAACCACTCTCACCACCACCACAACCAACGTCATCTCTCCTTTCTCACCACCGTTCATACAATCGCGGCACCACCCGTTCATACAATCGGGCCCATTTCATTCTCCGTCATCTCAAAACCGCCGGGATCTATCACCTGAATCTCGACTCATTTGCGTCATCTCCAGGTGCATCAAGAATTCGAATGATTGTACTCGACGCGTGCTTGATGAAGTTGAAGAAGATCAAGGTTCTAGAATTTAGTTTTAGTTGAATTTTTTTTATAGATCTTGCTCCTGATGAAGAAAATGGCGATGTGTATTTCTTGATATGTTGTTCAACTTTTTTTTCTTCTTCTAATGTATCTGAAAAAATCGCTATTAAATTGTAGTGGTGAATTTTTTTTTCTTCTTCTAGTGCTGAGTTTATAGTGTTGGAAGTTATTTTTATTTTTTTTAGATCTGGAAATTTGGAGGATTTTTTCCTCTCATTTGATATATTAGTATTTTTTTGTTGTAAATTGATGGTAGTTTCTGTTCAAATTTGTTGAACTTTAAAACTTTACCTTTATTAATCCTTTAAAGCCATTGTGGAGTTACAGTGATTTGTACCACGAAATTTACATAATCGATATAAAAATGGCGAGTATCGTTCTGGTTCTAATTTTACGGAGCTGGTTATAACCAATTCCACTTTTACATCGATTACAATCCGATTTCTGGTTCCAGTTTGGACTTCGAAAAAGTCCAAATTTAGTTTAGGCCCTGCTTTGACTTTATGCACAAACTCCAAATTGATTTTTTCCTTCTCATTTGTCAGCTGTCATTATATGCGTCGAATGTCAAGCCTAAGCGGCCTTGAGATGGGCGTATTTGCGTCGCACGTTGTCAAGACTCAGACGCACATGATTTCGAAAAGTCCAAATTTAGTTTAGGCGCATGGATGTGTGGGTCATTTGCGTCGCGCTATGCCTTGGGTGCGACGCAAATGGCTCCTAAGACCATGCACTAAATTGTGGGTCATCTGCGTCGTACATCTCTTACATCCAGACGTAAATGGCTTAATTTCTGCGTCGCGTCTAATCGACGTATATCACCCTCTTCTTATCTGCTGACGAGGCTGTGCCGTCGGACCCATGTCCGACGCAAATGGGCGCCTCGCATCCGGCGCAAATCGTCCATTATGTACTAGTGTAATCAATTGCTTCGAGAATATATTGATGCCCATTTGAAGCCTTCGGATGAATTTGTCCGATTATGTCTATGCCTGACTCGAAAATGGCCAAGGAGAGGTCATATTATGTAGTGACACGGGTGGCATATGATTAAGGCTAGCAAATATCGACATTGCTTGCGGGCGCGGACAAAGCGAGATGTAATCACCTTTAGAGTACTCCAATAAAAACACGCTCGTAAAATTTTACAAGCCGGCATCCTTCCATTCATATGAGGTCCACATTCTCCTCCATGAACTTCTTCCATGATGGCTTGGTTTTCGCTATCATTCACGCAAAGTTGCGAGTACCATCAAGCCCTTTGTGATATAGTACGCCTTTTAAAATGAGAAAATGAGCGGCTAGCCTTATGATGGCTAAAGCGGTCCTTCTTGCCACTTCCCTACGGATTAGCATAGTTTCCGGAAAGGTCTTGATATCCTTGTACCAAACATCATCATCATCTTATGGGCCGGTGTGGAGACAATTTGTGCTACGTCCTTTGTAGGCCCCTTCCTCTCTTCAATTAAAACCGATTGGATTTTTGTACCATTTTCCATGTTAAATTAACAGTGAGATTGGGTAAAGCATCCGTGAAACTATTTTGTTCCTGAGGAAGATGTTTGAAGCTGATATCATCGAAATAAGGGATTAACTCCTGAAGATATTCTATGTAGAGGTGAAGTCTCTCATCTCTAACCCTCTAAATTCCTATTGGTTGAGATATGATGAGATTAGAATCTCCGTATACGGTGAGATGTCTTGCCCTTGCTCCAAGCGGCCTTTACTCCATATATACGAGGCTTCATACTAGTTGTATTGTTTGTTGTTGGGAAATCCAGCTTGACAGCAAATGGAATATGGACTCCATCAGGATCTACTAACAAAATCCCTGCTCCATTACCTCTTCTATTAGAAGCTCCATCAAAATACATGCACCATTGTGGATTGTCGATGAAGCGTAAGTACTCGTCGGGGAATGCATCATCATACTCATCTCGACACTTGGTCCTTACGTTAGGGCTTGAGATATGGCTCTTCCTTTAACAGATTTCTGGCTAACACATTGAATATCAAACTCAGAAAGCATAGCATGCCATCTCACCAATCTTTCACTAAGAATGGGTTACTCAAATAGATACTTGATTGGATCAAGTCTTGAGATTAGATAGGTGGTATGAGCTTGAAGGTGATGCCTCGACTTCTTTGTGGCATAGACGAGGAAACACATGCTTTTTCCGAGTGGGGTATATCTTGTCTCATACTCCGGGGAATTTCTTCTTTGAGATAGTATATGTCAACTTCTTTCTTTGTTCCTTCTTGATATTGGGCTAAGAGAGCTTCCATAGCCGTTCTGTAATAGTAAGGTACAAAATTAGAGGTTCCCCCGGTCTAGGCGGCATTAGAACGAGGTGGATTTGAAAGATACTCTTCATGGAATCAAAAGCTTCTCGACATTCCTCGTTCCACTCATGGGATGCCCCTTTTAGGCGGCTTAAATATAGGTTCACATCTCGTAGTGAGTTGTGAGATGAACCCTGGTGATATATTGAATTCTCCGAGAAATCCTCTTACTTCTTTTTGTTTTTGGAGGAGGCGATTCTTGAATGGCCTTCATCTTTTCGAAGTCCACTTTGATGCCGTCTTGACGGACAATGAATCCCAACAACTCCCCACAGTGACGCCAAACACACACTTTTGAGGGTTTAGCCGTAGATTGTACTTCTGATTCTTTCGAAGAAGAACCTTAGTGCGGGAACGTTTAGCCGTAGATTGTACTTCTGATTCTTTCAAAGAAGAACCTTAGTGCGAGAACATGCCCCTCACGATCTTCACTTTTCACGATCATGTCATCTACATAGACCTCCACAATGTCGTGGATGAGGTCATGAAGGATAGTGGTTGCGGCCCTTTGATATGTGGCTCAGACATTCTTGAGACCAAAAGGCATAACTCGGTAACAAAAAGTGGCCCACGGAGTGATAAAAGATGTCTTTGTCATATCTTCTTGAGCCATGAGTATTTGATTATATCCTGAGAATCCATCCATGAAGGAAAACATTGCATGACTGGCCGTACTATCCACAAGGACATCGACATGGGGTAGAGGAAAGTAATCTTTTGGTGATGCAGCATTTAAATCTCGAAAATCAATACATACCCGAACTCTCCCATCCTTTTTAGGTACAACCACTATATTGGCGAGCCCGACTCGGATGCTTTACGGCTTTAATGAATTTGGCATCAAGTTGTTTCGGATTTCTTCTTTCACTTTCAAACTAACCTCTGGTTTCATTCGGCGGAGCTTTTTTGCTTAGGCTTGCTTTCGGGATGTAACGGAATGCGATGTTCGTAATTTCTCTATTAACGCCGGGCATATCGGCATAAGACCATGCAAACACATCTACATATTCTTTTAACAATGCAATAAACACAGACTGTTCAGTTGGGGAGAGAGATGAACCTACTTTGACTTCTTTTACATCATTTTTTGTACCAATATTAATTACAATGGACTCTTCCATGGGTTTTATATATGTTTCAGTTGTATCAAGTGATTTATCATTATTAAATTCACTGTCAGAAATAACATCTTGCGTGCAAATGTATTTAGATAAAGGTTCACATTCAATTTCCTCACTATCGAGTTTTTCGACTAGGTATGCAAGGTAGATTGGGTGGAAGATGAGCTATCGGTATGATAACCATCCGAAAGGGGTGAAAAGGTATTTTCATGAGATGGATGTGGAGGATGGTTTCCTAAAAACATTTTAAATTCTATAGGCCCGTCTTTTGCATGACACTCGATACTCCACTTATGTTCAATGCTTTCGCCAAAAGGTATCATCAAAGACAGGGTCAAAATCCCCTTCCTCGGAGGACTCGAAGTGAAAAGTTTCTTAAGGACTCCATGTTCCACATTATCCACCCAGTCATTTTCCTTTTTCATTTTTGTTTTTGGACAAACCGACTTTTGATTAAGTCTAGATTTCTAGCCTCATTGAAGAATATCTCCAATCCGGTAAAATCTTACGTTTCCTTCCTACTAATCCAAGGTTACGGAAACTCATAGTATAGCTCGGTATCTCCTTGCGGGATGGGCCCGACCATTGAGGGTAAAAGGAGCTTTTTTGATATTGTGAGAAGTCTTTGCCGGATCATATCCTAATCCATGTCGGTTTTGCTTGTCTACTATTGGGGATTGGTTGCTTTATTCCCTACCATCACGTCCTAATCCGGTTCCTTGAGTATAACCCATCTTCATCATGATTTGAAATCCTTTGGACGGAGGTTGCTTGGCAAACCCAAAAGGCTCTTTGGCCGCATTTGTGGATATGGGTGAGGTGTTTGTTCTCGATGGTAATTGGTCATCCTTAGAGAAGGGACAAATTTCTTCTTTTTGGACCTAAAGGTAGAGAAAAAAAGAATTAAAAGAAAAGAAAACACTAGTGGAAAAAAACGGAAGGGTTTCGGTCAAAACGACCCTAAGGGTTGCGTTTTTGGCACTGCGGCCCTTTAGTGCGGACCCTTCGCTAAAAGTGAAGGGATGCGTTTTTTAACCGCGTCCCTTCGCAACGAAGGGGCTGCGGTTGAGGCCCAAAACGCAGCCCTTCTATATTGGAAGGGCTGCGTTTTGGGCCTCGGCCCGCGACCCTTCTTTGTAAAAGGGGTTGCGGTTTTGACCAAACCCAGACCCTTTTTGACCCAAAAAAATTAAAAAAAAAAAAAAATTTTTTTGTCATTTTTTTACTCCTAAATATATCAAGAAATTTACAACGGGGAAAATCAACATGAGCGGTAGAAATTTATAGATGCGAAAATGAAAAAAAAAGAACGAAAATGAAAAAAAAAAAGAACGAAAATTAAAAAAAACGAAAATTAAAAAAAAGAACGAAAATGAAAAAAAAAGAATGAAATGAAAAAAAAACGGAAAGAAAATGAAAAAAAAACGAACAAAAATAAAAAAAGCAAACGAAAATACAAAAGAGAAAAAATTATAAATGCGAAATTACATAAACATTAATCAAAACAAAGATCGAGAAATTATAGATATGAAATTACATAAACATTAATCAAAACAAAGATCGAGAAATTATAGATTTGAAAAAGCGAAAAATTTATCACTTGTTGAATTGCTATCGGAGTTCGACGACGAGGAAGAACAACACTGGCGCGGCAAGGCACGGCAAGGCGGCGGAATTTCGGCGCAAAGAGAGGCGAGTAGAGGGCGAGGTTGTGCGACGGAGATGGTGCCGAGAATCGACGAGAGGAAAGAGAATTTGGAAGAGATGAAAGTGAAAGTGAGGGTCTTTGCCACGGTTTAAGCGAGAACAAGCTGCGGCAAATGTTGAAGATCTGCTAGGTGATGGTGCACGAGAATTGGTGAACCTAGAAAATGAGAACGAGCGCCGGTGATGGTATCCGCCGGAGATGGTGAGCGAGCGACGAACCGCAAGTCGATCTTTGGTCTTTGAAGTTGTGCTTAATCTAGGCACTTTCTCTCTCCTACTATCACTTGTTCGTAGGTTTAATCTACTCGGTTTTTTTTTTTTTTGGTTTGATGTTTGATGAAATCGGGAGGGTGAGAGGAGCGGCGTGAGATGAGAGAGAAGAGGAGTGAGATTATGTTTGTGAGAAACCCTTACCCGCTTATAACATCTAAAGGCCCGCGCAATTCGTTTTAAAATTATTAAAAAAAAAAAAAACCATAAAGGGTTGCGTTTTTTAAAAAACGCAGTCTTTTTGAGGTTGCGGTTTTCGGCTAACGCGGCCCTTTTAGTGAAGGATTTGCGGTCTTTTGAATTGACCATGACCCTTCACTATTAAGAGGCTGCGTTTTACAAAAAACGCGGCCCTTGCCGCACAGCCCTTCGGTTTTTTCCACTAGTGAAAGAAAGCTACATATTGCGAGAATAAAGAAAATTTTCGAAAATGATTTCGCCATATTTTAAGCTGGAATGGTCCACCTTTATAATTTTTTATTATTTTGACTCGAATGATTTTCTTGTCTTTGGGGTTGAAAACGGATGTTTGTTTTTTTTTTCATTCTTCCATTCCCTTTGTTTTAGTATTGAACAAAGACGGAAAATATAGAGATTAGGGCTGTATCCCCATTGATGTGTCGATTCAACATTCGAAATTGCTCTGTGATGGCGGCATCTCGAGTTAATACATTTGAGTCGAACCCGAAGGTTGCCTACATATCCCCATTGCTCCATGTGCATTTTATGGGGAATCGGACTCGCGTAGTTCAATTTTTTTTTTTTAAGGAACTAAAGTTTTTTATTTAATAAAGCGGCGCACTCATATTGAGCTACCTACGTACCCCGGGTGTTACATAGGTGGAGTGATTTCAAAGTGCAAGTGTACGTGATAATGGGGATTCAAGTTGCACGTAGTTCTCTAATACTAACAATTGAAAGATTTTTTTTTTTTATATATTTTTTCTTTTTGATGGGCTAAGCCCCTCGGAACTTTACCGAAGATTTTTTTTTTCTATGAGATGATCAAGTAGTTTTGCGGTAGGCAAGAGCTATGTTGGTGATGCGCTTGTGCGATAGGCGAGGGCGTGACATTGGTTTGTGCCGTGACTAGGGGTGAAAGTTATTCGAATAAAATCCAAAATCCAATCCAATTCAATCCAATCCGAATTAGTAATTTGGATTGGACTCGGATTGAAAATTTTTGAAAAATTGGATTTTCGGATCGGATTTGATTGAGGGTAATTGGATCCAAAATCCAATATAACCAAATAGTAATATGCCTTGTATTATGTATACGGATTGGGCTTAAGTGCTTAAGCGAATTTTTTTATAACAAAAAGCCTAGTCCATACCCCGGTGGCGTAGCATTTCAACCCTTCCCCTAAAACCCTAACAACACTTAATTCCTCATTTCCTAAATCTACTAGGCTGTTGTTGTGCTTACTTTATTTCATCGAAAAACTAAGTTTTAAAAAAATCGGATTTTCGGATCGGATCTAATCTAGAGTATGAAAATTCGGATTGGATTGGATCGGATTCAAACTCTAATTGGTTTGGATCCGGATTGGAAAATTAAAATCCAAATTTTGTTCGGATCGGATTGGATTAGGCCCCAATCCAAACCGTACACCGAACTTTCACCCCTAGCCGTGACCATGCGGCGATGATATTGGCAGTACTTGTGGAGATCTGACCCTACGGGACTTGCCCCTGGGCGTCTAGGAAGTGGATGTTTGCGGAAGATATCAACTTGGGATTGCGGTTGAGGGCGTGCCGACACTTTCCTTGTGGGCACTTCCTTATGGGTTTGACTAATGATGCCTCGATCGACCGGGTTTTGAACTTTGTAGTAAAGGTCGTGGCATCGATCGGTTTCATGTCCAAATTAGCGACAATAAGCGTAGTGTTTGCTCATGTCTGTTCCAGGAAGGGGTAAACAGTGCACATATGTTGAGGCTTGGATTATACCTTGGCTCTGAAGACGATCATACACCATACTCAATGGTTCATCTATCTTAGCATATACCCTTGGATTTGTGTTGGGAATTTCAAGATCTTCCCGAGGTCGTTTTTCTTGCAATTTTAGAGTATCGATGTCAAAGCCATGTTGTTCCATGTGGCTGAGGGAGGTGCACTTGATAGTAACCATGCGACGATAATAGAAATCGTCCGGGGTTCCGTGATAATATGAGCGTGAACTCTCGATCGGTAATATGGAAACGAAGGCTGTGTGCGGATATGAGTGCATCTCGAACAAAAGTGCGAAAAAGTTTCTAAGGCACTCGGCGCAAATTGACTAGCTTCAACTTCTTGACCTCGGTCTGTTTATGCTCGAGAGCCCGATTAACAAAGGCTTGGCTAGCATTTTCCCGACTAGCTCTATTTACACAATCGAAGAATAGTACCCGATCCGGAGTTGGTCCTTCTAAACTCTTGTCAAAGAGCATGGGGTAATCTTCCTCTCGGTATGCCCCATGGATGCAAGGCATTCACAAATCCAACTAAGTGGACAAAAGGATCACCGTTCCCGTCAATTTCGGAGCCGTGGTAACTCACGATAATGATCCTCGTGTTGATATCCGGGGAAGAGAATCGGTGATTCGGTGTGAACTTCTCGGATGAGACTGCTACATTAAAGTCCGAGTCGATATCATCGAGTCATATATCTCTTCTTCGAGTCATTATCATCATCTTGAGGATTGCCGACACGGGATTCCTCCGGTGCTTCAGCGATGTATCATGAGTGCCGTGCTTGGAACTCCTATTTCTTCCTCGTCATCCTCACTTTACTACGGTTCTGTTTCTTCGGCACTTACATCCGGTGTGGCTGCTTTGGAACCTCATTCATCCATAAATTTTCGAGTCTTTGCTAGAACACGGTGGATAGTGTAACCATCCAACCTAGTGCCCTTTACTTCGTTCGGGTACAATCTGGATTTTTCGGTGTTGGAGATGGTCGTAATTTACGGATCACCGGGAAATAGTCACGGCACCACGATCGGTGAGAAGCTTTACCTTCGATGTAGAGTAGAGGCTCTTGCTCTATTTTCATGCGGCCATGGTCTTCCTAATAAGAGGTTGAAATATGCTTGAATGTCAATGACAATGAATTCCACCTTCCTTGCTACGGGACCACATTCAATGAGGAGGTCGATTAAACCCATTACTTCTCTCTTGGCATTATCATATGCTCGACCACTGGTTGGATGGTACCGAGATCTTCTTTTGAATACCCGAGTCTCATTAGCACACGTAGAGGGCAAACATTAATTACGGAGCCGTTGTCGATCAATACCCTAGGTATCTCCCATCCATTACGGCGTATAGTGATGTGCGGCGAATTGTTGTGGTTTATATTGTCGGAGAGATCATGGTCTATGAACATGAGAGTTCGATCCTACACCGTGAATGAGCCTCACCATTTGGTAAGGTGTTATGGAAGAGCTTACCGAGGCTTCATTGAGATGGTTTAGAGCAGTGTCCTATGAAGTTGTGAATGCATTAACAATTTCCGAGATGGAAACATTAGCATTTACTTCTTTCATGCGCTTGATAACATCATCTTCCTTGTTACTATCCTCGGTCATTGGCTCTTCTCCCTTTTCTTTCCTTCTTAATACTTCCAAAGGATTTTCATCCTCCAAATGGGATGGTTTAAAATGGCGACCTGCTCTAGTCAAATGGGATATATCCACGTACTCCTCATCACTAAGATCATCGAGGTAGATGAGGCGTCGGTATGTATTTGAAGTGGTGGAATGTCCTCAGGTGTTTTTCTCCACAATTGTCGAGGCCGAAGAAGCATCTTCTTCAGCATCGAGTCCAAAATGAAGAAGGCACCATCATAATCCAAGGTTCCACACATATCAGAGAATGGATCCTTGTTGAGAGTGAAGCTGGGGTCTTTACAAGGCACCATTTTAACTTTTTCTTGAGTGGAATAGTCATAGACCAGACACTTGTAACCTGCGGCTATTGGCATGTCATACATTTGGGGAGTTGTCTTGCGGATTAAGCTGGATCCGATCGCATCCATCGAAGCGAGAGATGACATTAATGGCGAATGAGGGCTTATGATTAGGAAGGGGGTTTTTTTGTGATGTTGGGGTGAGAGTCGTTTGGTTTTTTGGAAGTGGATCCTAAAGAGGGTTTTCCATCATCCACAAGGTTTTGAATTTGATGCTTTAGGCGGGTGCAACTTTCGGTATTATGCCCCGAACTTTGGTGATACTCACGGTTTTGATTTGGGTCATAACCGGGGTAAGGATTTTTAGGAGGCGGGCGTGAATTCAAGGGTTGAAAGAGATTGGCCTTTTTTAGCTTGGAGAGGGATTGTGAATAAGTCATATTTAAGGGGGTAAAGTTCCTTTGTGGCCGTAACTGGAATGCAGAAGGTGCGCCAATGGCATGGATCGCATTAGTTGTTTTAGGAGTTGCTTGAATCATTGTTTAGAGTTCTTTGTTATTTCCAAACTTTGCATTATAACTAGTGCCGCTGGTAGGTTCATCTTTCTTGATGTCCCCCCTCTTCATAGCATCCTCGACTAGAGTTCCCGTAGCAATCAAAGCTTTAAAAGTCGGGAAATATTGGTAGGCCGTATGCTTCTTGATATACGGGAAGAAGGTTCTTCACGACCATTTGCAGTTTGTTCCTCCTCATTATGCCTACTCATCATTTTGGAGGCCTTGTTTCTCCATCGAGTGATGAATGAAGAAAATGTCTCACTAAGGTTTTGAGAAGTGGTCTCCAAATCCCTTCTAGTAACATCGATTTCTTCATTATATTTGTCTTGGTTTGAGAACTCTCTCGACTATGTCGGCCCAGTGGATTTCTTTGTGTTTTCAAGATTGAGGAACCAATGTCTTTGCGGCACCATCTAAATCTTGTTGAAAGAGTTGAGCCATCAAAGATTCTTCCACTCCCTAGGGGACTCATTGCCCCTACATACATCTTCGGGGAAATTGGTGGGGCTGCCGGTCCCATCAAACTTTGTCAGGTTAGGCATCTTGAAACCATGAGGTAATCGTGCCTTAGGGAAAAGTGTTAACCCATGAATGTCCATCCATGGTTCAGCCTTAGTCATGCCTTTTAAAACTTCCTTGAGCTTAACTACCTCTTCCTCGAGCTTAGTGGGAATTTCTCTCTCATTGTTCATAGGCTCGAGGTCGAAAGGTGAAGCTACTTTCGACTCTAGAGGAGGAGGAGGAGGAATACGGGCGCTTTGACGCATTATGCCCAACACTGTTTGTTCAATATTATCCTGTCGGTCAAGCATGGCTTGGACAAGTCCTCGTAGCTCAGTCATTATTGGATCAAGTGGAGGGGTAGAGTTCTGTTGGTGCTCGTTGTTCGGAATTTCAGACATGTTGCTGAGACGTGTAGCGGAGAATACGGCCGGTGTAGACAAGGATGACGGATGTGCGACGAGAGAACGTTCACTATGGTCGGAACTCCGGCGAATTAGCCTAGATCTGGCGGGCCCGGGCGGAGTTCTGTGAGATGAGATGAATAGTTAGTACAGAAGTTTGTCCAGACTTTGTTTCTTCTTTTATTTTTCTTTTTTTTTTGTGCAGGGAATGAAAAAAATGATATCTTTGAAATTTTTTTTTAACCCCAATTTCAGTTATCATTTATTAAAAGGTGTGAAACCTTGACTTTATCATTTGTTTTGGATTTTTCATTACATTTTTTGATTTGTTATTATTATTTTTTTTAGACTTGGACCTTTTTATTTACATTTTTAACTTCCACTTTTTAGACTCATATTTTTTCGGGATAATACACAAATATTTTTCAAAATCAATTTGATAATATCCTTTCATTTCCTGCTACTACAGAAATAAGAGAAAAGAGGTAAAACGATGCATGTGTCCTCATTTTAGCAAATTATAATGCCCCAGATATCGTTCTTCTTTGTAGTGATCTGCATGTATTGATTGCTTCTAAGCGCCGAAACCACAAAAGAAAATATTAAATGCAAAAGGGGCCGCACCCGAAGGTTGCCTACGTATCTCCATAAGTGGATTTGGATTTGGGGAAGAAATTTTTCTTGTGATGATTTCTTTTTTGAATGGAGAATCAGGCCCAACGTAGTTCTGATATATTAAAAAGTAATTTTTTTTTTGCTGCTGCACACGGAAAATGAGTTGCTTACGTACCCCTTTTTGTACATTACATGGTAAAGAAACTAAGATAGATGCATTACAACATCATAATTTTTTTTTAGGGGATCAAGTAAAACGTAGCTCTACCTACAAAGTACAATATGAAAAAGCAACTAAATGATTCAGGTACTTCTCAAACTTTTCAGATTTCAGTTTGCCGGGCGCCAGGCCGTGTATTCTCCTGTCTGAAGACGTCTGTTCCACCTCTTAGGATTAGACTGATGTGAAGTACTTGGGTTCTTCTCAACCTTTTTCCGAGTTCATTTTGCTAGGCGCCAGGCCATATATTCTCCTGTTTGAATACGTCTGTTCCACCTCTTAGGATTAGACTAATTTGAAGTACCTGAAATGTACACACTAACAATGTTAGTCAATGACTGATGAATTTTTCTTTATATGTGTTTTAGCAGGAAATGGAAGAATTTACCCTTTTTTTCGAAAATGATTATCCCTTTTTATTTTATCTTTTTGACACAGTGTCTTTTTTTTTTTTGCAAATTTTTTAAAACTAGATTTCTCGTGTTTCAAACCATAGAGTTTTAATTACATTTTAATTCCTAAACATGACACGTTTTGAACTCGTGATTATGACTCTTTTTCATTTTTCAAAATTTTTCTTTGTTTTATTTTGGGATTATATTTTCAAAACAGGATTTTTTTCTTTTAAAAATCAATTTTGTTTTTGAAAAAGAATTATGAAGTAAATGTGAGTTTTTTTTTTGTTTTGAAAATGGGTGAGCCCACATTTTTTTTGCATGACACTTGTGATAAATAAACAAGAATACTCTTAATATTTCAATAATCATTTAGGCAGCAATTCAGCTACAGTTAATGATTACTAAAATATTGACCGACTGAAAACGGACTGAGGAATTTTTGAAAGTTTTTTTTCACATTATTCAATAACTGAAATAAACAAAGGACAATTGTGCATTGATCCTTGTGTCCTAGAAGTCAACTAAAAGGTGATTCATTTAAGGAGAGATTATGTTAAAGTGGCCTCGAGTCACTTCCATTGTGTCCATCGAGAGTGGACGCTCCTGACAGAGCCGGTCGCAATAGCTCGCGGATGCAGGTTTTACGCCCTTAATTAATTAATTTGTCATTCTATAATTCTGACCCTTGCCAATAGACAGAGGTATAAGACCTAATAAGAAATTGGTTAAAAAGAGTGCACGTGTATGGATCGATAATCTACCCAGCACACATAATTTTCACATAAACATGCTATATACAAAAATTAAACTGTGAATGGTCATGATTAACTTTTTATTATATATACACATGGAAAATAACGCATTGTTTAGGTTTAAACCTCTTATACTTCAAGTGGAAGTAAATTCCCCAGTGGAGTCTCCAGCCTGTGGTATCCGATTTTTTACTGTCTTAATTAACGGTCCGAATCCCATGAAAGTCTCTCATTGGACTATGAGTTTTAGGAAACTTGGAAGTCGCCACCTTATTAATATCTGAATAGGGACAGATTAATCTAATAAATCATTTTAAAATCAATTTTAAGAAATATCATTTAAAACGATGATGACTTCATATGGATAAGGCTTTTTCAAAATTGGTCTTTCTTACCATGAGATAGGGTTCGGGGTTTAGGTTAAGAGGTGCGAACGTCTGGAACTCGTCTCCTCTTCCGTTCTATAGAACGGGCTCTTACTAAATGCGTTATTTTCTATTTTAAAGTAATCATGGCTATTCAAAAGAAAGAAAATCACATAATTTACACATATACACATCAACCATTTTTATTTAGGACCAATATATCATTTGTACATGGTAGGTTTGAGCATTGAAGTTGCACTATGTACCAATCATTGCGGGATTGGAATCCACTCATGGATCAAAACCATCATAGTTCGATCTTATGTCTCATCCTAAATGGCCAATTCCATTGGGGATGAAAAGGAAAGAATAGATTATGAATAACTCACCTTTAGAATTAAACAAATCTATTAGGAATAAGATAATCACCCCAATTAGTGATTGAAATGAGATTAAGATAATCACTTTAATTAGTGATTAAATATGAGGGAGGATCAAGATAATCACCTTAATTAGTGATGGAAAATGGAGGTTAAAATAATCACCCTAATTAGTGATTAAATATGAAGGATTAAGATAATCACCTTAATTAGTGATTAAATGAGGAAAATAAGATAATCACTTTGATTAGTGATTAAATGAGGAAAATAATCGTCCTAATTAACGATCATTAAGGTTTAAGATAATCACTCTAATTAGTGATTAAATAGAGAGGGTTAAGTTAATCACCTGAATTAGTGATTAATCAAGATTTAAGATAATCACCCTAATTAGTGATTAAATATGATGAAAGGTTAAGCTAATCACCCTAATTAGTGATTAACCAAGGTTTAAGATAATCACCTTAATTAGCGATTAAATGAAGAGTTTGAGTTAATCGCTCTAATTAGCAATTAACTAATGATTAGTGTTAATCACCCTAATTAGTGATTAAATAAAAGTTTGAGTTAACCGCTCTAATTAGCGATTAATCGAGGATTGAAATAACCACCTTAATTAGTGATCACACTTATGATTTTTAAGAGGTCTTAGAAGAAGAGGTTCACTTCCTAATTGAAGGCTTTTGATAAATAATCTTAATTGAAGATTATTAAGTCATTTAGAGAGAAATGATCAATTTGAGATCGAATTTGGAGATTTGTGTTTGGCTAATTGAAATTTGTCCATTTAAAGCGAGACACGTGAAACGGCCTAAAATCAATTCGGAGATCATAATTACCAATCTAATTATGACAAATTATATGATTAATCCATTTGAATATGGACTACACATTTTTAAAATGTAAGAAGGATCATCATACAATTTAACTTAGTTAGATTTGTAATTTTTCCTCTTAATTGAGATTGGGTCATTTAATTCATATACTATGACATATTGGCCCAACATGCAAAATTTGTAACATTGGTTGCTCATTTTATTAAAAAAGAGTTGTGGAATTATTTATGAAAATTATGCATAAACATCTCCATGTTTTTTTTATTAATGAGTGATGTAATAACTATTTACAAAGAAATTATTATTACAACAATATGTACAAATCTATTAACTATACAAAGTCTTCAATCTTGATCTTCACCATGATGCTCTTTGATCTTCATCTCCTTGAATGGGCTTTGGAATTCATATTTATTTGTAAACTTGTGAAAAAATTAGAGATTAATTAACCTCTTTGATTTGATTATTTATGACAATTTTTATTGATTTTTATTTACATGATAAAACGAGACATTTGAAGAGAAACTTAAAATTTTCATGATTTTTAATTAACATTTTCGTATGAAAAGAAAACATTTTTTATGAAACTTGAGTTAATCACTTTATTTCATTTTCCAGATTGCACTTTTGTTCTTGTATTGACTTGTAAAATTCATAACTTTCTGTAGAAAGCGTTAAATTAATCATGTGATACATCTATGGATAGGTCAGTGAGTTATTTATGTTGTGTTAACATTTTACAAGCTTTTAGTGAAAATTTGAATTATGATGAATTTCATACTCAAACTGGTCAAAACAAGACCTTTATCTAATTTGTTCTTTGAAACCTAACTTATTATGAACATTCTAGACACTTTGAAGAACTAGACTGCAAAATTTCACTTGAATTGGACACTTTTAAGACTATTTTTTGTTTTTTCCTTAACTGAAGAGAAAATCAGTGTTCTGGAATTTAGTGATTTACATGAACGCTTTTTGTAAAAAAGATATAAAATTGTATAAAATTCATATGAATATGATTTTTATATTTTTGTAAAGCTACTGATGTCTACTTTAAACTTTATGTTTTTATTTTTTTCTAAATGATTTTATTTTAAACTTTATTAACAGAACAAGCTTATGTGGTACTGGTCAAAATCAGTTTTGCACAACAACGTTGTATGATTTTTAAATATTTGTACAAAATTCATTTTTTAGAAATTCCAAATCCCAGTTGCTGGAAACATCTTGCACTTCATAGAAAAAATATTAAATCCTACAAACTATTCTGATAATACAGACGAAAAATAAAATGAATTACGAAATTAAAACTGATTATAATTACAACATCACATTTTTTTTATGGAGATGTTTATGCACAACTCTTCTTGAATTTTTTTATGAAAACATTTTTTGGTGATGAACAACAACTTGATTAAGGAAAATCACATAATCACATTGTTTCCTAAGAGTCTCCCCATTAGAGTTGACTATTCTAGATGGAGTGATTTAAGGTTGGGAACCTATTATAGGACTTCCACATACCCAAATCACTCCAAAGATTAAAAAAATGATAAGAAGAAAACAAGGCGAAAGTTAGTAGATGATTAAGAAGATAATCAAAAAATAACAAAAGCTTCAACTTTACCTTGCTAGCTCAATGATGCACTTCCTTTTTGCAAATTTTCTACCTTTTTTGTGATTTTCTTAATTTCTAAATGAGTTTCTAAATCCACTTAATTACAAATTTAAACTCTTTTTTGTGTTTTTTTTTCTTTTGATGAACTTCTTTACTTACTAATTATTTTCCTAACTTTTACTTTCTTTTTCTTGAATGAGATTTTTTAGAGGAAGGAAGTAGTAGAGAAGATGAGAGGAGTATTGAGAGAATTAGTGAAAATAAGTTGAGTTTTTTTCAACTTGTTTTTGAAGTGAAAAAAGGAGGGTATTTATAAAGAAATGAGGAGGATGAAGTAGGGTTTCAAAGAAGTAGAAAATCAGATTTTTCACCCAAAAAAACCTGATTTTCTTCATCCTTAATCACCCTAATGACATCACTCTAATGACCTCACCCTAATGACATCATCAAATCTCTTTAAAAACACAAATATTCTCAGATTTTCTCATCAATGAAACAAAATCAGATTTTCTCATCAATGAAACAAAATCAGATTTTCAGAAAATATTCTTCCCTAAACATCCTAATACGTAAAATAAATGCATCGAAAAATGTGCAAAATAAAGCTGATTAGAACGCTGCGCCAAACGCAGGAGCCTCAATTCTTGGCGCAAAATAACGCAGGAGTCTAGCGCATGATCGTGTGCTTGGCGCACACTCGATTCTTCCGAAAAAAATCCGGATTCTTGCCTTCTTACACATGGGATTTGATTCTTATTCTCACTCCTTTTCATGATTCTTATTCCCTAACTAATGGATAAAGGATGTGATTAGTGGATAAAGAATATATTCTTATTCTTTATTCAATGAACAATGACTTGACCATCAAGAAAACTGATTTAATGCCGGTTTTGGGATACGACTAAAATCTCGACGCCTAATCGCGACTCATTTTTCGTTTTTTCGAAAGACTAACTTAAGACAATTAACGAAAACTCATCAAATTAATAAAGACGAGCATGATTATACTACGAATCATTTTATTAAAACGGTAGTTGTAGTTATTGACTACGACTCATGGAAATTATATTTCTAAGCCGAAACCGCATGACTAATACGCAAAAAAGAAAAATCGTACGACGGAATAAAACTCACGCTCCGGGACGAAACATGCATTTTGACGGGGCGCGCTCCACGATGCATGACGGTTTTTGTTATTTTTATTTCTTTTCAAAATCTTTATTTATCCGAAAAAGGGGTTCAAAATTTGGTGTCTACACTTGGGGGTTTTGAGCAAACTGAAACCCGAGAGAGAGGATAATAGCACAACAACAAGAAACAAAGAGTGAAGCTCCGGCGAGCTGAACTAAACACCGGTAGGGATGCCGAGGCTCCGCGGCAGCCGGCTGCAGCAGGGGAAGAAGAGAGAGAAACAAGGGTTTGGGTTTTGTGGAAAATGAAAACCTGAGAGAGAGAGATGAGTGTTAAAGTGAAGAGATGAGAAGAGAGCAATGATAACTGATATTGCTAAGTAATATTGTTGCTTCTCATTCACTTAGAAAAAGGAATTGCAAGTGCTTAAATAATAAAGAAACATAACTACTACTTCCGATAAACTTGAAACGTGAGACACAAAGTGGCGGCAAAAAGACCCACTAACTACTAATATTCCTTAACTAAGTAACAAACACACTTTGACTAAGTAAAACAAACCACTAACATCATTCATCCACTAACAGCTACTGAAGCTAGTGAAGGATTTTGTCCTCGATCAAGTGTAATAATCTAAGTATAATTTGGAAATGTTATGGAGATAATATATTCAATAATATTAGGTGACCGTAACGTTTTGCTAGAAGCTAATTACGGTTTGATTGGACAATAAGATTGGACCTACTACTAATATCATTGGATCCTATGAGGTCACACAAGTAGTAACATATGGATTAAAAGGGATGTTATGGATGGAAGATGGAAGGTTATGAAGTAAAAGATGGATGGTGATTAAGTCCAATGAAACCTCCTACTTTGTAACTCTATAAAAGATAGTAGTTACATAGGTAGAAGGGGCACTTGGGAGATCATCTTTTCATTCTCTATCAGTTTTTGAGAACTTCTATTCTCTTCCTCTTCCTTCCATTTTTCGGTTCTCCCAAGCCACAAAAGTAAGGAGTGATTTTATCCCTTCTTCCGTACTAGCATACGTGGTGATCCGGTTGTTGCTCGTGGACCAACAATAGAGGAACGACACTTGACGTCCTTAAAAGATCTTCATCGGAAGTTAGTATATCTCTTTTGTGGAATCACGCATCAAAGGTATAATTCTATATATATTACATTTGATTCATATTGATTTATATGCATGTTGGTCTTTGGGTTAGATGCTAAGTATATGATACTTGAAATTTCGCTAAGTACATCTATATTCCTACAGTGGTATCAGAGAGCGTCTTGCATAGATTAATATGATCATTTGTTTGATGTGTTTTTATTATTTTAATTCGATTAAGGGAGGATTTATATATGAGTTTATTTGCATGATTAATATGATGATATTAATTGATTGGAAACATAAAAAATGGATTTTTATGTATATATTATACTCAAAATTACATCATAAGTGGCCGGAAAATTCTGATTTTATTTTCTATATGATTCGAATTTTGTTAGTAAAAATAAGTTTGTTGTTTTTCTTATTTACTTTGAATTATATATATGCCTAGTTAATTTCTCTCAAAATATGCACAATGGTTGTGACTAATTGAGTAGGAGGGGAAGTAAAATTCAGAGTACCTTGGTCACATACCGCCGGACCGTAGACAGGCGTGGTGGCGGCAGTTATTAAAAAAAATATTAAATTTTTTTTTTAATGTGTCATTAGATGACAATATAAATGGTCATTAATACAAAAGTTACAATGGAAATTGTAAGTGTTGACTTACTCTTGTTGTTACGGAATTTGTATAGCCATTTGTTTTATTTATTTTATTTTATTTTATTTTTGAGTATATTATTCCATTATTGCAATTAATTTATTAATGGTGATTAATTTCATATTTAAGTCATAATTGAATTAAAATAAGGAGCTTTGAATTCATTAGTTAATTATATGTGATAATTGACTAGTTAATTTTAAGGGGTTACTAAGTAGTTTGTAACTTTTGTTATTATTATTTTTCATGTCATTATTTTGATAATTGCTTGTTTATATTAATATATGTGATTAAATATCATGCTATGTATATATTTTAATGTGATTAAAATATATGTGGTGCCTACAAGTGCTTAAGTATTTTTCTTTAAATTTAATAGTTGATTAAATTTGTTAGATTAATATTTTAAAGCCCTTGAGAGATAAATTCTAATATGATTAAAATTTGTCTTAAGGTACTAACCATTTGATTTAATATGGGATTAAATCTAGATGGTGTTATTATGTTTTAAAGTTGTTAAAGCATGATAATTAATTGTAATAGTTGATTACAATGCATGTTTTATATATACTTCCTCCGTTCCATAATAAGTGAAACACTTACTATTTTAGAACGTTTCAAAATAAGTGAAACATACCTTAAATGGGAAAAAGAAAGTGATAAAATGACAAGATTACCCATCACAAACTTGTGTGGTTTGCTTTTCTCTCTCCTCCTTTTGATAATGAAAAGGGTATTTTATGACTTTTTGGCTTTTGAAAGTGATGTTTATTAAATTTTGTGCACAATCCCTATGTTTCACTTATTATGGAACGAAGGAAGTATGATATTATGAATGCATGCGGTGACTAGTATGGCCCAAAACTTGGATAGAAAATACGATCTACGTATCGTTTTTGTATTTTTGTAATTTAAATACGATCTACGCATCGTTGGTATTTTTGTAATATTAGTTTAAGTTTCAATAAATTATTCAAGTAGAAGGGTTTCAAGGATGGAGATCCAACCTTTCATTTCCATGGAGCACATGGATGGAGATCCGAGGTGGTTCGAAGATGGAGGCCTTAAAGAGTAGTCTTTAGGCTTAGGGGCCATACTAGGATCACTTTTTAATTTTGCATTTAAATCTTTTCTTTTAAATGCTTTCTAAGTTTATTATGCTTGTGATTTAATTATGTTAAATGTTCACTAGTAATTAAATCAACATAGTAATTTACTTAGGTCCCTTAAAATAAAATAATGGGTTTTTGCTATTCCAAATAAACACCTACTAAAACTTGATCGTTAGTAATAGGTTCTGCCAAAGCAGAGTGTTACTTCCAATCTTGGGCTAAGTAGAGTAAATTTCCTAAATTTGCATGTTTAGTTTGGTTTGGCCTAACAAAATCATCAAAACAGTTTTGGATTTTATAGCAAAGGATTGGGTTTTGTGTTGGGGTGACAAGCTCGTCTAGGATTAGGAAGGCTCTCCCCCAACGTTGTGGGTAACTTCCTTACCTAGGAGCTATAATCACCTTGGCAATCACCCATCAACTAAGAATTACAATTGTTGTAATTAGTAAAAGAGTTTACTTACCTTTTAAACTTGTTTTTTTAAGAAGACGCCAAAGTCCACTTAGAAATCATGTTTGATAGGATCTTATAATCACTTGATTCAAAAGGGACACTTTGAAATTGATCAAGTGCAAGGCTTTTATTTTGAAATGTTTAAAATTTGTTAAAAGCTATTATGATAAACATACTTATTACTTTTACATAATCTATGTAGATATCATGTCTGGTAACAACAATAATTCGCCTTTTAACTTACGTTCAATCCATGAGAAGGATAAGTTGAACGGGAACAACTTCCTTGATTGGGAAAGGAATCTAAGAATTGTTCTTAGGTCCGAAGGTCGAGAGGATGTTCTTGAAACCCCGATCCCAGTTTTAACTGCCACCTCTTCTGAAGCCGAAAAGGCGGCCCATAAGGCCATTGAGGAAAGGTCGGTAATTGTTACTTGCCTTATGCTCGCGGCTATGGAACCAAGCCTTCAAAAGAGGTTTGCAAGCTTGGATGCCTACAGTATTATCCGACAGCTGAAAACCATGTTTCAGCAACAAGCTCTGATTGAGAGGTATGAGACTCACAAGGCTATTCTTGAGTGTGCGTTAGTTGAAGGCAAGCCGGTCGCCACTCATGTCTTCGAAATGATTGGTTATTTCGAGGAAATGGAGAGGTTAGGCTTTCCTTATAGCCAAGAGTTGGCTACTGACATTATACTACACTCACTTCATGATGGGCTCAATCAGTTTAGGTTGAACTTCAATATGAATGGGTTGACAAAGACCCTTACTGAGTTACATGGGATGCTCATGACTACCGAGCAAAACATCCCTGTTGCACCTAAGAAGGAAGTTCTTATGGTTCAAAAGGGAAAGGGTTTCAAGAAGGAATGGGCTGGCAAGAAAAAGCAAGATAAGGGCAAGCAAGGTGCCACTAAGACTGCTGATAAGCCAAAGGCAAAGGCAAAGCCAAAGGTGGTCGCAAATGCCAAGTGCTTCTATTATGATCAAATAGGTCATTGGAAGCGTAAATGCCCGAAGTATCTGAAGGATAAGAAGTCTGGGGCTTGTTCTTCAGGTATCTATGTCATTGACATTAATTTAGCAATATCTACTTCTTGGGTATTTGATACCGGTTGTGTTTCTCACATTGTTTCGAATGTGTAGGGACTAAGAAGGAGTAGAACCTTAGCTAAAGGAAAAGTAGAGTTGCGCGTTGGAAATGATGCAAGAGTTGCGGCCGTTGCAGTTGGGGCTTATAGTCTACCTTTGCCTTCCGGATTAATATTAGAGCTTAATAACCGTTATTATGTTCTCGCTATTACCAAAAACATTTTTTCTATTCTGTTTTGGATAATGAAGGGTTTTCATTTACAATTGAGAAAGGTTGTTTCTATGTTTATTTGAATTCAATATCTTATGCCACTGCTAAAAGGTCTAATGGTCTATATTTCCTAGACTTAGACAAAGATGTCCTTAACATAGACAGCAAAAAACATAGATCAAGCGATACTAATCCTACTTACTTATGGCATTATCGTTTAGGACATATAAACGTGAAACACATTCACAAGTTACATAAAGATGGACTTCTAACATCCTTTGACTTTGAGCCATTTGATGTGTGTGAATCATGTTTAATGGGTAAAATGATAAAGTCACCTTAAACTGGAAAGGGTGAAAGGGCCAGTGATCTATTGGGCCTAATACATACTGATGTGTGTGGACCAATGTGCACAAAAGCTAGGGGAGGGTTTGGGTACTTCATCACTTTTACTAACGATTTAAGTAGATATGGATATGTCTATTTAATGAAGCATAAGTCGGAATCATTTGAAAAATTCAAAGAATTCCAGAATGGAGTCCAAAACCAGCTTGGCAAGACGATCAAAGCACAACGATACGATCGTGGTGGTGAATATTTGAGCCAAGAGTTTAGTGATCACTTGAAGAGTTGTGGAATTCTTCCACAACTAACTCCGCTCTGGAACACCTCGGTTAAATGGTGTATCCGAAAGGAGGAACCGAACTCTACTTGATATGGTTCGGTCTATGATGAGTTTTCTTTGATCTTCCAATATCCTTCTGGGGATATGCTCTCGAAACTGCTACTTTCACACTTAATAGAACTCCATCAAAGGCAGTAGAAAAGACACCATATGAGATATGGAGTGGAAAAGTTCCCAGCTTGTCTTTTCTACGTATTTGGGGTTGTGAGGTTTATTTAAAACGTTTACTTTCAGACAAACTCGCCCCTAAATTAGATAAGTGTTTCTTTGTGGGTTATCCCAAATAAACTAAGGGCTATTACTTCTATAATCGAGGCGAGAGCAAAGTGTTTGTTGCTCGTCGTGGTGTCTTTTTGGAAAAAGATTTTATTTCCAAAAAGGCGAGTGGGAGTAATGTATTTCTCGAAGAAATTCGAGAAAAGCAACAAATGGACATTGTTCAACCTATGTCGAGTCGAAACACAAGTGCCGGCTATGGAGCTTGAAGTAGTTCCTCCTTTGGAGGAATCTTCTCCCATGGTCGACCGAGTGTTGGAGGACCTGCATCCCATACACGAACCTTCTCTTTGTCCCCCCGAATCTTATTCGTGCGAAAATTCTCAAATTGTTGAGAAGAAAATTTCTCCTATTGCGGCCCTTCGTAGGTCTAGTAGACCCGAGAATACCAAACAAAAGGTATGTTGATTTCTTGTTAACCGAAAGTTACGAGATAATGATTTTAGAATTTGAGGAACCTACTACTTACAAACAAGCTTTGATGAGTGAAGACTCCAAAAAATGGCTTGAAGCCATGAGGTCCGAGATGGCATCCATGTCTAAAAATCAAGTATGGGACTTGATGGATTTGCCGATGGGGTTAGACCTATTGGTTGCAAATGGGTTTTCGAAGTGAAAACAGACAAGGATGGTAACATTCGGGTTTACAAAGCAAGGTTGGTTGCGAAAGGGTTCAATCGAGTTCATGGTATAGACTATGACGTAACCTTTTCACCGGTAGCAATGCTTAAATCCATTCGGATACTCCTAGCGATCGCTGCCTTTTATGATTACGAGATTTGGCAAATGGATGTCAAAACCGCCTTCTTGAATGGGTTCTTGAAAGAGGATGTGTATATGACATAACCGGAAGGTTTTGTGGATCCAGAATATCCTAGGAGGGTATGTAAGCTTCAACAGTCCATTTATGGATTGAAGCAAGCATCCCGGAGTTGGAATCTTCGATTTGATAAGGCAATCAAACAATTTGGTTTTCTAAAAAACGGAGAAGAGTCTTGTGTTTACAAGAAGGAAAGTGGGAGTAACATAGTCTTCTTAGTCTTGTATGTAGATGACATACTTCTCATAGGAAACGACATTCCCATGCTTGAGTCAGTCAAGGAATGGTTGAAGAGTTGTTTCTCTATGAAAGACCTTGGAAATGTTGAGTACATTTTGGGGATCGAGATATATAGGGATAGGTCTAAGAGGATGATTGTACTTAGCCAACGAACTTATATAGATAAGATCGTCACTAAGTTCAACATGGAAAACTCTAAGAGAGGTTTTCTTCCCATGCAACATGGCATGTCGCTTAGCAAGACTCAGTGTCCTTCTGGACCTGATGAGATTAAGCGAATGAGTAATGTTTCTTATGCGTCAGCTATAGGGTCCATTATGTACTCCATGATTTATACTCGTCGAGATGTTTCATATGCCTTGAGCATGTGTTGTAGATTCCAATCAAATCCCGGTGGCGCCTTTGGAGTGCAACTAAGAATATCTTAAAGTACTTAAGAAGGACTAAGGATAATTTCTTAGTGTATGGAGGTGAAAGTAAGTTAATTGTTAAGGGTTACACGGATGCGAGCTTTCAGCCGACAAAGATGATTTTCGATCCCAATCTGGTTTCATCTTTTGTCTAAATGGAGGGGCGGTGGGTGGAGCGGTTCAAAGCAAAGCACCGTCGCGGACTCTACAACGAAGGCGAGTACATTCTTTGCGGCGGGATGCGGCAAAGGAAGCCGTTTGGATGAAGAAGTTCATTCGGAGCTAAGAGTAGTGCCTAGTGTTGGAGATGGTATTGTTTTACATTGTGATAACAATGGTGCCATAGCTCAATCTAAGGAACCAAAATCACATCAAAGGTGTAAACATGTACTTAGGAAATTTCATCTCATTCGAGAAATTGTTGAGAAAAAAGATGTACAAGTTAGCAAAGTTCATACGGATAGAAATGTCGCTGATCCTTTGACTAAACCATTGCCTCAGCCTAATAAAGAGATTCATACTAGTGTATACAACAAATTTTGAACCCCTTTTTCGGATAAATAAAGATTTTGAAAAGAAATAATAATAACAAAATTCGTCATGCATCGTGGAGCGCGCGTCCCAGAGCGTGAGTTTCATTTCGTCGCACGATTTTCCATTTTTGCGTATTAGTCATACAATTTCGGCTTAGAAGTATAATTTTCGTGAGTCATAGCCAATAGCTACCACCACCGTTTTAATAAAATGATTCATAGTATAATCATGCTCGTCTTTATTAATTTGATGAGTTTTCGTTAATTGTCTTAAGTTAGTCTTTCGGAAAAATGAAAAATGAGCCGCGATTAGGCGTCGGAATTTTAGTCGTATCCCAAAATCGGCATTGATCAGTTTTCTTGATGGTCAAGTCTTTGTTCATTGGATAAAGAATAAGAATATATTCTTTATCCACTAAACACATCCTTTATCCATTAGTTAGAGAATAAGAATCATGAAAAGATGTGAGAATAAGAATCAAATACCATGTGTAAGAGGGGGAAATCCGGATTTTTTTCCGGAAGAATCAAGTGTGCGCCAAGCACACAATCATGCGCCTAGCGCACAAGCATGCTCTGCGCCATACGCAGATCTTGCGCCTAGCGCACGGTGCTGTGCCTAGTGCAGCTTCCTGCGCTAGGCGCAGCATCCTGGTCAGTTTCGTTTGCACGATTTTCAATGCAATTTTTTTTATTAGGATGTTTTAGGAAGAATATTTTTCGAAAATGCGATCTTGCCTCATTAATGAGCAAATCTAAAAAGAATAAGAATATTTGTGTTTCCAAAGAGATTTGATGATGTCATTAGGGTAAGGTCATTAGAGTGATGTCATTAAGGTGATTAAGGATGAAGAAAATCAGATTTTTTGGATGAAAAATCAGATTTTTTGGATGAAAAATCAGATTTTTTGGATGAAAAATCTGATTTTCTCCCTCTTTGAAACCCTAGTTCACATTCCTCATTTCTCTATAAATACCCTCCCTTTTTCACTTCAAAACCAAGTTGAAAAGAGTTCAACTTAACTTGACTAATTCTCTCATCTTCTCTACTTCTTTCCTCTAAAGAAATCACACTTAAGAAAAGAAAGAAAAGTTAGTAAGATAAGTAGTAAGTAAAAGAAGTTAATCAAAAGAAGAAAAACACAAAAAGAGTTTAAGTTAGCAATAAAGAAGATTTAGAAACTCACTTAGAAATTAAAAAAATCACAAAAAGGTAGAAAAATTTGCAAAAAGGAAGTGCATCATTGAGCTAGCAAGGTAAAGTTGAAGTTTTTTTTTGTTATTTTGATTATCTTCTTAATCATCTACTAACTTCTTCCTTGTTTTCTTCTTATCATTTTTTAATCTTTGGAGTGATTTGGGTATGTGGAAGTCCTAATAGGTTCCCAACCTTGAATCACCCCACTTAGAATAGTCACCTCTAATGGGGTGGCTCTTAGGAAACAATGTGATTATGTGATTTTTCTTAATCAAGTTGTTATTCATCACTAAAAATGATTTCATAAAAAAATTCAAGAAAAATAGTGTATAAACATCTCCATAAAAAAATGTGATGCTGTAATTATAATCAGTTTTAATTTTGTACTACATTTTATTTTTCGTCTGTATTATCAGTATAGTTTGTAGGATTTAATATTTTTCCTATTAAGTGCAAGATGTTTCCAGCAACTCGGCTTTCGAATTTCTAAAAAAAGAATTTCTTGTAAATAATTAAAAATCGTACAACTTTATTGTGCAAAACTGATTTTGTCCAGTACCACCTAGGAGTGTTCTATCAATAAAGTTTAAAATAAAATCATTTAGATAAAACTAAAAATATCAAGTTTGAATAAAACATCAGTAGCTTTTCAAAAATATAAAAATCATGCTCATATGAATTTTATACAATTTTACATCATTTTTACAAAATCATTTATGTAAATCACTAAATCTCTGAATACTGATCATCTTTTCGGTTAAGAAAATAAATAAAAATGGTTTTACAAATGTCCAATTCAAGTAAAAATTTCCAGTATAGTCTTTCACAGTGTCTAGAATGTTTATAACAAATTTCACTTCGAAATAAGTTCAATAAGTTGGATCTCAAAGAACAACTTCAATAAAGGTCCTGTTTTGACCAGTTTTGACATAAAATTCACCATAATTCAAGTTTTTACTAAAAACTTGTGAAATTTTGACACAACATTAATAACTCACTGATCTATCTATATATGTATCAAATTCTCAATTTGATTCTTTCTACAGAAAGTTATAATTTTTTGTAAGTCAGTGCAAGAACAAAAGTGCAATCTGGAAAATGAAATAAAGTGATTAACTCAACTTTAAAAAAAAATATTTTCTTCTTACGTTAATGTGAATATAAAAATCATGAAATTTTAAGTTTCTCTTAAAATGGCTCATTTCATCATGTAAATAAAAATCAATAAAAATTGTCATAACAAATAAAATCAAAGAAGTTAATTAATCTTTAACCTTCACAAATTCACAAATTCACAAATAAACATGAATTCCAAAGCCCATTCAAGGAGGTGAAGATCAAAGAGCATCATGGTGAAGACCAAGATTGAAGATTTGTATAGATCATAGATTTTATACATATTGTTGTAATAGTGATTCTTTGTAAATAGTTATTGCATCACTCAATTAATAAAAAAAACATGGAGGTGTTTATGCATAATTTTCATAAATAATTCCACAACTCTTTTCAATAAAATGAGCAACCAATGCTACAAATATTGCATGTTGGGCCAATATATCATAGTATATGAATCAAATACCCCAATCTCAATTAAGAAGAAAAAATTGCAAATCTAACTAAGTTAAATTGTATGATGATCCATCTTACATTTTAAAAATGTGTTCTCCATATTCAAATGGATTAATCATATAATTTGACATAATTAGATTGGTAATTATGATCCTCAAATTGATTTTAGGTCGTTTCACGTGTCTCGCTTTAAATGGCCAAATTCCAATTAGCCAAATACAAATCTCCAAATTCGATCTCAAATTGATCATTTCTCTCCAAATGACTTAATAACCTTCAATAAAGATTATTTCTAAAAAGCCTTCAATTAGGAAGCAAACCTTCTAAGACCTCTTGAAAATCATAAACGTGATCACTATTAAGGTGGTTATTTCAATCCTTGATTAATCGCTAATTAGAGCGGTTAACTCAAACTTCTTTTAATCACTAATTAGGGTATTTATCTCCAATCATTATTTAATCACTAATTAGAGTGATTATCTTAAACCCTAATGATCGTTAATTAGGACGATTATTCATCTCAGTTAATCACTAATTAGAGTGATTATCTTAAACCCTAATAATCGTTAATTAGGACGATTATTCTTCTCATTTAATCACTAATTAGAGTAATTATCTTAAACCCTAATAATCGTTAGTTAGGATGATTATTCTTCTCATTTAATCACTAATTAGAGTGATTATCTCAAACCTTAATATTTGTTAATTAGGACGATTATTTTTCTCATTTAATCACTAATTAGAGTGATTATCTTAAACCTTAATCATCATCAATTAGGGTGACTATTTACTAACCTTCATTATTAATCACTAATCAAGGTGATTATCTTTCCATTTTAATCACTAATTAGGGTGATTACTTATTTCCTTTCTTATTTAATCACTAATTAAAGTGATTATCACAATCCCATTTCAATCACTAATTGGAGTGATTACCTCATTTCAGATAGATTTGTTTAATTCTGAAGGTGAGTTATTCATAATTTATTCCCTCCTCTTCTTTCCCCGGGTGGAATTGGCCATTTAGGGTGAGACATATGCTCGAACTACGACGGTTTTGATCCATGAGTGGATTCCAATCCCATAATGAGTGGTACGTAGTGCGGCTTCGGTGCTCAAACCTACCATGTACAAATGATATATTGGTCCTAAATAAAAATGGTTAATGCGTATATGTGCAAATTATGTGATTTTCTTTCTTTTTAATAGCCATGATTACTCTAAAATGGAAAATAACGCATTTAGTAAGAGCCCGTTCTTTAGAACGGAAGAGGAGACGCAGTTCCGGACGTTCGCACCTCTTAACCTAAACCCCGAACCCTATCTCATGGTATGAAAGACCAATTTTCAAAAAAGCCTTATCCATTTGAATTTATCATCGTTTTAAATGATTTTTCTTGAAATTGATTTTAAAACGATTTATTAAATAAATCTGTCCCTATTCAGATATTAATAGGGTGGCGACTTCCAAGTTTTCTAAAACTCAAAGTCTAATGAGAGACTTTCGTGGGATTCGAGCCGTTAATTAAGACGGTCGAAAATCGGATACCCGACTAGGGCTATATGGCTTAAGCATGTAGGAGACTGGTTTTGATTGTGTACTATTTACTTTTAATTAGTTCACAGTTGTAGTTACTCTTATGATATGTTTGGTTATGTTTATCAATAAAAGGTTATATTCTTATTTAATCCTGGTTTAGTATTAAATAAAACGTTCAAAGTATTTTATAACGTTTGATAGGATTGTCAAATACGTGATTTGACAAATGAAACCCTATCTAGTGAACATGAGTTATAATATACCTTGGTCCCTAGTTCGAATCAATAAAATTGAACGTAAATGATTCGATTTCGAGGACTAGATTGTAAGTTGATTGATATCGCGGTTTCATGGGCTATGGGAACATGGAGATGTCTAGTCATTTACATAGACATGTATAATGGATACATGCCGGGCAGACCCACAGAGAGTTCTCTAAAGTGTTTTGAGAATCTCGTAATTATATTTAGTGAATTCCTTTGACATGAGTATAACACTATTCTCACTTAAGGATTAGTATATTTTTGACAACGCAAACGCCGTGTCGTAAGAGGAGGTCATAAAGGCGGTTATCGGAATTGCTAGGAATTGAGTGGAAGTTTTGGTTATGCGAGAATCGGATATTAATAGGGTGGCGACTTCCAAGTTTTCTAAAACTCAAAGTCCAATGAGAGACTTTCGTGGGATTCGGGCCCGTTAATTAAGACGGTCAAAAATCGGATACCACATCTTTGGCGACTCCCTTTGGGGAAATACTTCCACTTGAAGTATATGAGGTTTGAACCTGAACAATGCGTTATTTTCCATATGTATACATAATAAAAAGAAAAGTTAATCATGGCTATTCACAATTTAATTTTTGTATATAGCATGCTTATGTGAAAATTGTGTGTGCTTGGTAGTTTATCGATCCATACACGTGCACTCTTTTTAACCATTTTCTTATTAGGTGCGATACCTCTGTCTATTGGCAAGGGTTAGAATTTTAGAATGACAAATTAATAAATTAAGGGCGTAAAATGCGCATCCGCGAGCTATTGCGGCCGGCTCTGTCGAGAGCGTCCACCCTCGATGGACACAATGGAAGTGACTCGATGCCACTTTAACATAATCTCTCCTTAAATGAATCACCCTTTAGTTGACTTTTAGGACACAAGGATCAATGCACAAATATTGTCCTTTATTTATTTCAGTTGAATAATGTGAAAAACTTTCAAAAAAAAAAATTCCTCAGTCTGTTTTCAGTCGGTCGATATTTCGGTAATCATTAAGTGTAGTTGAATTCTTTGCCGAAATGATTATTGAAATATTAAAAGTATTCTTGTTTATTTATCAACAGTATCATAAAACAAAAATATGTGCTCACCTTTTTTTTCCAAAAAATCACATTTATTTCATTATTCTTTTTCAAAAATAAAATTGATTTTTTTTTAAAAGGAAAGCAAAAAAAAAAAAAGTCTGTTTTGAAAATATGATCCCAAATAAAAAAAAATGATGAAAAATGAAAAATGAAAAAGAGTCATAATCACGAGTTCAAAAGCGTGTCATGTTTAGGAATTAGAATGTAACTAAAACCCGTAGTCTAAAACACGAGAAGTCTAGTCTAAAAAAGAGAAAAAATTATGTCAATAGGGATAATTGTTTTCGAAAAAAAGGATTCTTCCATTTCTGCTAAAAAAAACATATGAAGAAAAATTCATTAGTCATTAACTAACATTGTTTAGTGTGTACATTTCGGGTACTTCACATAAAAAAATGGGGAAAACTAAAATTTGCATCATTTCACAATGTCGATTCGGAAAGCAAATTCGGACTAAAGCTTCGGCGGGAGGGCAAAGGTCGTTGGAGGTCTATTAATCAAATCTATGCGAGACACGGAAGAATCTTTGGGAACCATGTACGGTCGTCTAAAAAGACGGGGGTCTCCTAGAAGCGAAGCATCACTGTTACACTTTGCCCCTTTGCCGGGGGGTTAACATGGGATTATGCTGCGACTTTTGCCATCGGTATGGACACGATACGGGCCGGTGTGTTGACCTTCGGCATGCCATCCACCGGCTAATAGAAGATGGAAAAATTCCCATTCCTCCATCATGGGTGCCCCCGATTGTGTCCTTCACTAAGGTTGATCTTCCCGAGGGCTGGATCCTCATCAAGCTTTATACATCACTTTGAAATGCGATGGGCGACAAATGACTAATGTACTAATAGATGATGGATCGGCACTTAATGTTTGCCCCGAAGGAACACTTTATGAGTTAGGGTATAACAACACGTTATTAAGCCCTGCGATCCGGTATTGGGAGCATATGACAATTCTTCTAGGAGGACTATAGGAGCGATCGATCTTCGATTGAGATATAAAGGCTGGATTTGTGATGCGAGATTTCATAGTTGTCGAAGCTTTAACCTCATTCTCTTTGTTGTTGGAGCGACCGTGGCTCCATGCGAACAAAGCTGTTGCCTCTCTGCACCCCAAAAACTAAAATGCCCAACAACCTCGGGAACAATAACCATCCACGGGAATCCTACGCGACCAAGAAGTATCACCCCTCGCGGGTCGGCGGTAGAGGATGAAACGAGTCCTCGGGATGTTCCCCTCGATCCTTGCATGCTAGGGAGTAATGTTCCTTCGGTACCCCCGAGGATCTAATTCGGAAGCCATTTACACTATCCCAATGACAATTGATCGACTCATCGCTTATGCGGGCATGCTTTTGTGCTCGAGAATATGCCGATAGGACCTCTCGGCACGGATCGGGGATGAAACCACCTCTGCCGTAACCTTCTCGATAAAGATCTCCCCAACAACCCGGTTTATAACGGTGTTTTGTACATTCTTTGTGGATCACGGTGCGAGACATATCGAAGGTGTAATGGTCGGCAGCGGAGCTTACGCGATCTTTGTCTCCTCATTACCCTTAAATGGCTCGGATATTCCCCTCCTCGAGGAGAAACCTCAATAGGGACCATGGTTGCATATGATGGTTCCAAGCGGGGAAATTATGGGTCAGCAACTATGATCTTGCGTATCGGAGTTGTCACACGATAGGTGGACTTTATGATCATCGATTGCGAAGCTCCTTTCCGCAATGTTGTTGGGACGGCCGGTGGCTCCACGAAAACCATGCTATCATTTCAACGTTGCACCAAAAAGTAAAAATGGTAACTCCGCACGGAGTAGTCACCATCCCAGGAGATATAGCCATGGGAGCAGCAATGCAAAAAACTCACATATCTCACGTGTGTCATTTAAATCACGAACGAACGGCGAGGATTCCGTAGGAATTACATCAAATATGTCGCCCCTCAGCCGGTAAAATCCTATTTCCCTTTGGCCTATTCGAGGAGGATCTTGGTGAATCGAATTCGGTACCGGGATATGAGAGAAGTTAAGAGAATTGAAGAGAAGTTTCATTGGCTATACAAAGAAACATGGGTCGTTCGGTGTGAGGGAGAAGAAAGTCCAGCACACAAAGTGACCGCCATCCAATCTATCATGGAACCCTATATATTCCTTGATGAAGTTGATTATGAAACAAGAGCCTCTTGCATCTTTGGTGTGCAAGGCATGGGCATCATGGCTCCTCGGCGAGAAAACTGACCCCTTATATGTCTAGATGAAGAAAGAAAGGTGGGACGGGACGCCTTCAAACGGGGAGAACATATGGCTTGGCGCCCGACAAACTGAAGCCTGAAAGTTTAGGAAGTACCTGATTCATTTAATCGCTTTTATATTGTATTTTGTAGGTAGAGTTACGTGCGGCTTGATCCCCTAAAAAAAACAAAAAAAAACAACAAAATTCAATGTTGTAATGCATCTATCTTAGCTTTCTCTACTATGTAAGGTACTAAAAGGGGGTACGTAGGCAACTCATTTCCTGAGTCTTTCTTGCAAAAAAAAAAAAAAGGAAAATTATGTAAAATTTCATATATCGGAACTACGTTGGGCACGATTCTCCATTCAAAAAAAAATCATCATCACTTAGGAAAAAAAAACTTCCCCAAATCCAAATACACTTATGGAGATACGTAGGCAACCTTTGGGTGCGGCCCCTTTTGCATTTAATACTTTATTTTGTGGTTTCAGCACTTAGAAGCAATCAATGGATGCAGACCACTACATAGAAGAACGATATATGGGGCATTATAATTTGCCAAAATGAGGACACAGGCCTCGTTATACCTCTTTTCTCTTATTTCTGTAGTAGCAGGAAATGGAAGGATATTATCAAATTGATTTTCAAAAATGTTTGTGTATTATCCCAAAACAAATGAGTCCAAGAGTGGCAGTTTAAAATGTAAATAAAAAGTCCAAGTCTAAAAAAAAAAAGAGAACAACAAGTCAAGGAAATCTAATGAAAAATCTCAAAACAAATAATAGAGTCGAGGTCATACACCTTTTAATAAATGATAAGCGAAATTGGGGTAAAAAAAAAGAGGATTTTCAAAGATATCATTTCATTCATTCCCTGCAAAAACAAAAAAAAACAAATAAAAAAAAAAAAAAAACAAAGTACGGGCAAGCTTACGTGTTAACTTTTCATCTCATTTCACAGGAATTCTGCATGGGCCCGCTCAGGACCTAGGCTAATTCGCCGAAGTTCTGACCACAGTGAACGTTCTCTGTCAGTAATACTGTCATCCTTGTCTACATCAGCTATATTCTCTGCTATACGTCTCAACAATATGTCGAAATTCCGAGCAATGAGCACCCAGCGAGAACTCTACCCCTCCACGATCCAATGTGCGAGCTCAGGGACTTGTCCGGGCCATGCTTGGCCAGACGGGATAATATTGAGCAAGCGTGTTAGGCATAATGCGCCAAAGCGTCCGAGATGCCTCCTCCTCCTCCTCTGGAGTCGGAAGTAGCTTCGCCTTTTCATCTTGAGCCTCTGAACAATGAGAGAGAAATTCCCACTAAACTCGAGGAAGAAGTAGTCAAGCTTAAAAAAAGTCTTAAAAGGCATGACTAAGGTTGAACCATGGATGGATATTCATGGATTAACTCTTTTCCAGAAGGCACGATTACCCCGTGATTTCAAAATGCCTAATCGACGAGGTTTGATGGGGCCCAGGTAGCCCCGCCGATTTCCGAAAATGTATGTAGGGGCAATGAGTCCCTGGGGAGTGGAAGAATCCTTGATGGCCCAACTATTTCAACAATATTTAGATGATCTTTGCGGCACATTGGTTCCTCGACCTTGAAAATACAAAGAAATCCACTTGGGGTGACATAGTCGGAGAGTTCTCGAGCCAATACAAGTATAATGAAGAAATTGATGTTCCTAGAAGGGATGCGGAGACCACTTCTCAAAACCTTAATGAGACATTTTCTTCATTCATCACTCGATGGAGAAACAAGGCTTCCAAAATGATGAGGAGGAGCATTTGCAAATGGTTGTGAAAAACCTTCTTCTGTCTATCGAAGCATATGGCATACCGGTATTTCCCGGAGCTTTTAAAGCTTTGATTGCTACGGGAACTTTAGTTGAGGATGATGTGAAAAGGGGAGACATCGAGAAAGATGAACCTATTGGTGGCGCTACTTATAATGCAAAATTTGGAAATAACAAAAGAGCCCCGAGCAATGATTCGGCGGCTCCGAAGATAACTAATGCGATCCATGACATTGGTGCATCGTCTGCATTGCAGTTGCGACCACAAAGGAACTTTACTCCTTTGAACATGACTTATTCCCAAGTTCTCTCCAAGTTAAAAAAGGCCAATCTCATTCAACCCTTGAATTCGCGCCCGCCTCCTAAAAATCCTTACCCCTGGTTATGACTCGAATCAAAGCTGTGAATCCGATCAAGGCTTAGGGGCATATCTAAAAGCGCGGCTCTAAAGCATCAAATTCAAAACCTTGTGGATGATGGAAAACTTTCTACGGGATCCATCTCCAATAAACCAAATGACTCTCAGCCTAACATCACAAAAAAATCCTTCCTAATCATAAACCCTCATTCGCCATTAATGCCATCTCTGCTGCTTCGGACAGATGCATTCCAGTTCAGTTAATCCACAAGACAATTCCTCAAATGTATGAAATGTCGATGGCCGTAGGTTACAAGTGCACGGTCTATGACTATTCCACTCAGAAAAAGTCAAAATGATGCCTTGTAAAGACCCCGACTTCACTCTCGGCAAGGATCCATTCTCGACATGTGTGGAACTTTGGATTATGATGGTGCCTTCTTCATTTTGGATTACGATCTTTGATGAAGATGCCTCTTCGGTCTTAACAATTATGGAGAAAAACAACTGGAGAACATTCCACCACTACAAATACATATCGGCGCCCCATGCGCCTCGATGATCTTAGTGATGAGGAGTATGTGGATATCTCTCATTTGACTAGAGCGAGCCGCCACTTTAAACCATCCCGTTTGGAGGATGATAATCCTTTGGAGGTATTGAGAAGGAAGGAAAAGGGCAAAGAGCCAATGACGAGAGGAAAGTAACAAGGAAGATGATGCTATCAGCGCGTGAAAGAAGTAAATGCTAATGTTTCCATTTGGAAATTGTTAATGCATTCCCAGCCTCATAGGGCAGTTGTTCTAAAGCATCTTAATGAAGCCTCTGTAAGCTCTTCTATAACACCTGACCATATGGTGGGGCTCATTCATGGGGTAGATCGAACTCTCATGTTCCCGAGACAATGATCTCCATGACAATATCATGCACAACAATTCATTACACATCACTATACGATGTAATGGATGGGAGATACCTAGGGCGTTGATCGGCAATGGCTCATTGATCAATGTTTGCCCTCTGCGTGTGCTAACGAGGCTTGGGTATTCAAAGAGGATTTAGTACCATCCAACCGGGTGGTCGAGCATATGATAATGCTAGAGAGAAGTATTGGGTTTGATCGGCCTCCTCATTGAATGTGGTCCAGTGGCGAGGAAGGTGGAATTCATGGTCATTGACATACTAGCTTTGTTTTAACTTTTTTATTAGGAAGGCCATGGGTGCATGAAAATAGGGCGGTAGCCTCTACTCTACATCACAAGGTAAAGCTTCTCACTAATCGGGGTTTGTGAGTATTTACGGTGATCCGGAAATTATGACCATCTCAGCCTTGGGAAAATTAGTATTGTATGCGAGCGAAGTGGAGGGCGCTAGGTTGGATGGTTATACTATCCCTTTGTATTCTAGCGGCACTGAAAATTCATGGATGAATGAGGTTCCGGCGGCCACACCGGATGAAAGTGATGAAGAAACATAACCGGAATATAGTGAGTATGACGAGGAAGAGGTAGGAGCTCCAAGCATCGACGGTACACACATAATACGTCATCGGAGCATCGGAAGAATCTGTGTCGGCGATCCTCGAGATGATGATAATGACTCGAAGAAGAGATCTAGGACGAGATGATTTTGATCCGGAATTTAATGTAGTAGGTCCTATCCAGAAGTTCACACCGAATCACCGATTCTCTTTCCGGGATATCAACATGAAGATCGTTATCGTGAATTACCCCGATTCGGGAAAATTTGATGGGAACGGTGACCCTTTTGTCCACTTAGTGGGATTTGTGAATGCCTTGCATCCATGGGGCATACCATAGGAAAATTACCCCATCTTTGTTTGACGAGAGTTTAGAAGGACCGGCTACGGAGTGGTACTTATTCTTCATATTGTGTAGATAGGGCTAGTTGGGAAAATGCTAGCCAAGCCTTTGTTAATTGGGCTTTCAAGCATAAACGGGACCGATGTCGAGAAGGTTGAAGTTAGTCACTTTGCGTCGAGTGCCTTAGAAACCATCTTGCCTTTGTTGTTCGAGATGCACTCGTATCCGCGCGCGACTTCGTTTCCCTATTGCGATCGGGAATTCATGCTCGTATTCTTTGCGGAACCCGAATAATTTCTATTATCGTCACATGGTTACAATCAAATACACCTCCCTCGGCCACATGGAACGGCATGGTTTTGACATCGATGCTCACGAAATTGCAAGAAAAACGACCTCGGGAAGATTTTGAAATTCCCAATACAAATCGAGGGTTTATGCTAAGATGGATGAACCATTGAGTATGGTGTATGATCGTCTTGGAGGTAAGGTATACTTCAAGTTACGGCGCATGTGCACTATTTACCCCTTCCTGGAGCAGATATGAGCAAACTCTGCGTTTATTGTCGTCGATTTGGGCATGGGCGATCGATGCCATGACCTTTACTACGAAGTGCAGGCTTGATTGATCGAGGCATCATTAGTCCAACCCACAAAGAAGTACCTGCGAGAAACGTGTCGTCACATCCTCGGCCGCAATCCCAGTCGATATCTTTCGCAAATTGGTTGAACAAGGTAAGATTCATCCACTTCCCGTACGCCGGGGGCGAGTCTAGTAGGGTCGAGATCTTCCGCAATCTTGCCCGATATCATCGGTTGCATGGTCACGGCACAAACCGATGTCATGCTCTCGGTCATCGCATCAAGCAAATCATCAACATAGCTCTTGTCTACCACAAAGCTACTTGATCAGCTCACAGAAGAAAAAATCTTCGGTAAAAGTCCTGTAGGAGGTTAGCCCATATGCAAAAAAAAAAGGAAAAAAAATCTTTCGGTTCGTTAGTATTAGAGAACTACGTGCGGCTTGAATCCCCATTATCACTTACACTTACCTTTGTGAAATCACTCCACCTATGTAACACCGGGGTACGTAGGTAGCTCGATATGAGTCTGTTTGCTTTATTAAATAAAAAACTTTAATTCTTTCTAAAATGACGAACTACGGTGAGTCGATTCCCCCATAAAATGCACTTGGAGCAATGGGGATATGTAGGCGACCTTCGGGTTCGACTCAAATATATTAACCATTGTAATTCGGGCAATGTGATCGAGAGTCGAGCGACCTTCTTTTCTTTTAATTCTTTTCTCTACCTAAATTTGTCCACTTCTCTAAGGATGACCCGATTACCGCTAGAAAACAAACACCTCGGCCCTACCCACGAATGCGGTCAAAGAGCTGTAGGGATTGCCCTACGACCTCTGTCCGAAGGATTTCAAATTATGATGAAGATGGGTTATACTCGAGGAGCCGGATTAGGGGCGTGATGGTAGGGGAATGAAGCAACCAATCCCCCGTAGTAGACAAGCCGGAGCCGAGCATGGATTAGGATATGATCCGGGCGGCACTTCTCAAAACACCAAAAAATCTTCTTCTACCCTCAATGGTCGGTTCATCCTGCGAGGAGATCTTGAGCCATACTACGAATTTCCGAGAACCTTGGCTTAGTAGGAAAGAACGAGAAGATTTTACGGGATTGGAGATATTCTTGATGAAGCTAGGAATTTGGACTTAATTAAAAGTTGGTTTGTCGAGAACAAAACATGAAAAAAGAAAATGGCTTGGGTGGATAATGTCCGGAACATGGAGTCCTTAAGAAGCTTTTAGCTACGAGTCCTATAGAGAAGAGGATTTTAACCGGTGTCTTTGATGATACCTTTTGGCAAAAGCATTGAACATAAGTGGAGTATTGAGTGTCAGGCAAAAGACGGACCTATAGAATTTAAAATGTTTTTAGGAAACCATCCTCCACATCAATCTCATGAAAATACCTTTTCACCCCCTTCAGATGGATATCATACCGATAGCTCATCTTCCAGTCAATCTACCTTGAATACCCAGTCAGAAGACTATGATAGTGAGGAAATTAAATGTGAACCTTTATCTAAATACATTTGCATGTAAGATGTTATTTCTGACAGTGAATTTAATAATGATGAATCACTTGATACAACTGAAACATACATAAAACCCATGGAAGAATCCATTGTAATTAATATTGGTACGAGAAAATGCTATAAAAGAAGTCAAAATAGGATCATTACCTCTCCCCCGATTGAACAATCTATGTTTATTGCATTATTAAAAGAGTATGTAGATGTGTTCGCATGGTCTTATCTTTGATATGCTGGTGTTAATAGAGAAATTGCGAGAACATCGCATTCCGTTACATCTTGAAAGCAAGCCTAGCGGCAAAGCTCCACGAATGAAGCCGGAGGTTAGTCTGAAAGTAAAAGAAGAAATCCACAGTGCGTGTTTGGTGTCACTTCGGGAAAGCTGTTGTGATTAATTGTCAGTCAAGACGGTATCAAAGTGGACTTTGATAAGGTGAAGGCTATTCAGGAATTACCTCCTCCAAAAACAGAAAAAGAAGTAAGAGGGTTTCTCGGCAGAATTCAATATATCAGCAGGTTCATCTCATAACTCACTATGAGATGTGAACCTATATTTAAGCTGCTCAGAAAAGGAGCATCCCATGAGTGGAATGAAGAATGTCAGGAAGCTTTTGATTCTATGAAAGAATACCTTTCAAATCCACATATTCTAATGCCACCTAGACCCGGGAGAACCTCTGATTATGTACCTCACTATCACAGAAACGGCTATGGGAGCTCTCTTAGGCCAATATCAAGTTGGAACAAAGAAAAAGGTTGACATATACTATCTCAGCAAGAAATTCCTTGAGTATGAGACAAGATATACCCCTCTGGAAAAAGCATGTGTTTCCATGGTCTATGCCACGAAGAAGTTGAGGCATCACCTTGAAGCTCATTACTACCTATCGATCTCAAGGTTGGATCCAATCAAGTATCTGTTTGAAAAACCCATTCTTAGTGAAAGATTGGCGAGATGGCTTGCTATGCTTTACGAGTTTGATATTCAATGTGTCGGCCGAAATCGTTAAAGGGGGCGAGCCATATACGAAGCCTAGCGAGAAGGACCCGATGTCGGGAGATGAGTATGACGATGCATTCCACGATGAGTACTTATGCTTCATTGACAATCCACGATGGTGCATGTACTTTGATGGAGCTTCTAATAGGAGAGGTAATGGAGGCGGGTGTTTTGTTAAGTAGATCTGATGGAGTCCATATTCCATTTCTTTGTCAATTGGATTTCAAAACAACAAACAATACGGTAGAGTATGAAGCTTGCATATATGGAGTAAAGGCCGCCTTGGTATTAGGGGCAAGACATCTCCTTTGTGTATGGAGATTCTAATCTCATCATATCTCGAAATAATAGGAATTTGGAGGGTTAGAGATGAGAGACTTGGCTCTACGAGTACCTTCGAGAATTGATCCCTTATTTTGATGATATCGGCTTCGAACATCTTCCTCGAGAACAAAATAGTTTCACTGATGCTTTAGCCAATCTCTTTGTTAATTTAACATGGGAAAATAGTACAAAGATCCGGTCGGTTTTAATTGAAGAAAGGAAGGGACCAACGGAGACGGTAGCACAAATTGTCTCCTGTTTGGTTCGGCAAGATGATGATGATGTACGGTATAAGGATATCGAGAATTTTACGGGAACTATGCAATATCCGGGAGGAAGTGGCAAGAAGGACCACATAGCTATTAGAAGGCTAGTTTGCTCATTTTCTCATACTAAAAAGGCGTTTGTATCCACGAAGGGTTTGATGGTACTTTGCTCTGCGTAAATGACGCGAAAAGCAAGTCATCATGGAAGAAGTTCATGGAGGGAATGTGGACCCCATATGAATGGAAGAATCTTTGGCTCGTAAAATTTTGCGGCGAGGTTTCTATTGAAGCACTCTAGAAGGCGATTGCATCGGCTTTGTCCGTGCTTGTAAGCAATGTCAAATATTTGCTAACCTCGATCATATGCCACTTTTGTGTCATTACATAATATGACTTCTCCTTGGCCGTTTTCAAGTTGGGGCATAGACATAATCGGATAAATTCATCCAAAGGCTTCAAATGGGTATCAGTATATTCTTGTAGCAATTGATTACTTTTCGAAGTGGGTTGAAGCTGCATCATTTTCGAAGCTAGGGGCAAAGCAAGTCTCGAAATTTGTGATTAACAACATCATCTGTCGGTATGGCATACCTTTCGAAATCATCTACGATAATGGATCACAATTTGAGGGTCATCGAATACCACTCGGCAAAATATGCAATCAAGCATCATCGGGTCCTCACTTTATCGTCCCCGAACAAATGGAGCGGTAGAAGCGCCCGATAAGGCAATCAAAACTATTGTTGGCATGACAAACTACCATATGCCCTTTGGGGATATAGGATATCAATTAGGACTCCAACAGGAACAACCCCGTATTCTATAGTTTATAGGATGGAGCCAATCCTACCAGTTGAGGTGGAAATACAATCTATCAGGGTCATAGCAGAAAGTGAAATCTCGGAAGACCAGTGGCACAAAACTCGCTATGATGAGCTTGCATTTGCAGATGAGCGCCGAATACAAGCATTGCATAACATTCAACTCTATCAACGGAGAATTGCTCGTGCATTTAACAAAAGGGTTCGAGATAGAGACATCCGAGAAGGCGATCTAGTTTTAAAAGAAAATCGAGCTCCGTTGCATGATCCTCGAGGAAAATTCAAGCCTAGCGTGGCGGACCATTCTGGTCGAAGCATGTCACCCGGCTGGAGCAGTGAAGCTAATGGATTTTGATGGAAATGAGATCACCCATTTCACTAATCTTGATCAGTTGAAGAAATATTACTTTTAGGCATCAAAGTAATTGTAATTGTCATGATCAAGTAACCAAGCAGTTTATGGGTTTTTGTATCCTATCTGTTTGTTCTTAATAAGTATGTCATGAGTTTCTGAGATATTTATATGATGAATGCAAAAAAAAAAAAAAAAAGAGACAAAAAAAAAGAAGAAAAGAAAAATAAAACGAAGAAAAAAGAAAAAAAACGGAAAAAGAAAAAAAGAAGAAAAAACGGAAAAAAGGAAAAAGGAAAAAGGAAAAATGAAAAAACATGTCTTTGATTGTTAAGGTTTATATGTTATGCTTTTATGTGTCATATGATTAGTTAATTATGATTTGCATGTCATATTTAATGTTAAAGTGTGCACGTGTTTAGAATTGTGTTCACATTGAATTTCTCACAAGCAGATAATTTTCACAAATAGATCTTTTATTCATCCTAACTGGGGTACTTCATTTGATACATAAAAAGACATAAAGCCTTCATTTCCTACAAACTTAAAAAAAAATAATAAAAAAAAAACAAAAACAACATAGAAAATAAACATGACAATTCTCTCAAACCCTTATCCTCTTCATGGTAGGCCCGTCTGAATCTTTGTTTTGACCAATATCCGCTAGAAGCCATTGAAGGTAATCTTCATCGATCGGTGGAAAGGAAGGTTCGGTAGCGCGGATATAATTTTAGCCCCCCTTGCCATATAGTAGGCATTCTCCGAATACCACTCATATCGGCCTCATAAGTGGTATAAGATGGAAGAACTGAAGGGCGGGGAATGTGCTCTTACTTCCAACCAATTTGCCTTAGACATCTCCATGGAAGGTAGAAAGTGACTTGGCAAAGCCCGGGTAGTTGAACACCTCTGCGGCCAGAATTGCAATATACAATTGCACTAATGCCAAGGAGGCTTGTGACCCACTTTATGTCTTGATATAAGAAAAAATACTCCCACCCACCATTTTTGCTAAGTTGATAGAAGAAAGGAAGAAGACCTCTCTCCCGGACATGACTAGTTTTGTAAGTAAGACTCTTGTGGGGTTTCATGAGAGAAAATTTTTCTAATAGCCATAAATGAAGGGCTAATGGACATCCCTTCATAAAGCTTTGAGGGTTTCTTTTGAGTTCATCTAAGCCGAGGAGCATTTCCCCCCAAAATAAGTGGTCCGAGGCGACCCCCACTAACAATTTGAGGAATAAGTGAAAGACATCGAACATGGCATGTATTTAAAGACCATTTAGTGAGGGTACTTCCCAAAATCATAATAATGCAAGCATTTTCTCTAGCAATCCTATAGTTGGCATTGTTAGAAAATTGCCAAGTGCCAAATTGGAAAGTCGATAATATGTTGACAAGAAATACCTCACCATATTGTAGGTAGTTTCCATGAAGACTTTCGGGAAGATGTAAAATCGTTGATAAATCTCCCGAGATCTGGTATGAGATCTAGGTGTGATAACCTGGACCATTGGATGGTAAGCCTAGTAAACCTTCGACCTCTTCAACAAGAGGCACAATCTCCCGGTCTCCAAAGCGGAAGACATGGCGAGTTTCATCCCAAAATTTGGAAGCAGCATGAATCATGTCATAACAAATAGAAAGTGAAAGCAAAGGCATAAGCACCTTAGTGAAGCGGGAAGAGGAAAAGGATTGCCTTGGTTGCTCCAAGTTTCTTGTGATCCTCGAGAGTTGTTTTTTCTCCCCACTCCGCATTTCATTAGCTTTTTCATAAGTAAGAACCATTTTTGTGAAAGGAAAATTTAGAGAAAAGATTGAAGTGATGGAAGTGGTGCATTTGGAAATAAAGAATCATGCCCCTTTTATAGATGGAAAAGATGATCATCCATGATTTATGCCATGGATAATGAATTTGAGTATTGTCCATAGGATAATAAGGAGTGTCCTTCACCATGGCTAATGACCAAGCATTTGTGGTAGGGCAATTTTTGCTAAAGCCGAACATAAAAAAAAGGAAAAATGGATCAGAATACTCCCAACTTTCGGCGGTCCGCTTTTAATACCCCCAACTATGGATTATTTTTAAATACCCCCGACCTTGGGGGTGGTCCATAAAAATGCACCATTTACCGTTATGGCCGGGATGGGCCGGTAAACCAAAACCCCTACCCCCTCTGCTCATCTCTCTCTCTCTCCCCTCCTCGTCCCCCGCCCCCGACCCCCCGCTGCCACCTTCCCTCACCACCATTTCTCTCTCCTCCCTACCACCTTCGTCATCACCTTCACTCCCACCAACAACCACCTCTGATTTCTCCCTTCTTTGTCTGTTCTCGACCACCTTCAACAACTACTGCCACAACCAGCCGAAAACCACGGCCACCTTCGATCTCCTCCATCGTCGAATCTCCTCCCTCTTCGCAATCTCTTCACCTCCATCCACCAAATCCCATCTCTGCTACTTCACTCTCACTTTCTCTCTCCTCTGCTTTCAACCTCTCTCATTTTCTCTTTTCAAAACTCGGCCATGAGATTAGGAAGACACAATCACAAACATTCATCTTCTTCTTCTTCTTCCTTGAAATTCGTGATTGTGGTATCATTGCTTGCTTTGGCAGGTGCAGGTGTGATTTACGATCTTTTATGGGCGTCTTCTTCATCTTCTACTTTTTTCGCTCTTCGTTACGTCGCTGATAATTGGCCTCTTCAACAATCTACTGTTAATCTCCCCAATGTTAACCACACTTCTCATCTCAAGGTCTGTTGTTGTTGTTCGTTTCTTTCTCTAATTTTTTTGCCCTAATTTCTTCATATTTAGTTGGATTTTTGAGAAACAATAACATTGTTAGTATTTTGTTGATTTCAATTGTAAATTATTGATTTCTTGCTTAAATTGGTGCGCATAGTTGAATTAAGGCGGGAAACGGAAGTATTTATGATCTAGTATTAGTTCAACGGTGGTGGGTGGGGTTGGGGGGAGAGGTTCAAGGTGGTGGGCTGGGGTGGGGGAGATTACGGTGGGTGGGTGGGGTGGGGATGGGGTGGGGGAGATGCGGTGGGTGGTCGGGGTGGGGATGGGGTGGGGGAGATTTTGGTGGGAGGTCGTGGTAGTGGTGGGTTGGTGGCTAGGTGGTGGTTGTAGTGGAGGAAGAAGAAGTAGAAGATGGGAAAAAAAAATTACCTTGTTAACGAGGTTACAAGTCATGCGGGTGCATTTTTGGCGGACCACCCCCAAAGTTGGGGGTATTTAAAAATAATCCATAGTTGGAGGTATTAAAGCGGACCGCCCAAAGTTGGGGATATTCGATCCATTTTTCCTAAAAAAAATTGTGTCGATGACGGATCGAGAACGTTGATACAATCCCTTTTCCTAATGATCATCCAAAATAATGACCATGATCAATCTATTTTATATAGTGATCATCATTTTCCAATAAAGCGAATAAGCATTATGCATGAAAAATTTTACGAAAGATTTCGGAAAAACGAGATAAATTTTTTGCCACATGATGATTTGGTCCACCATAGTTTATCTAGAGGGTAATAACCTTTGGTCGACCCTTTAAGGTGACATGACTTAACAATGCATCACTCTAAGGTGACATGACGACAATGTCCTAATTTAAGGTGACATGATAACACATGGAGTCATAAAAAGTAAATAATGGTGACTTGGCGGCTTGTTTGTCATCGAGGCCATGAAAAATGTAAAGACTAGAATCGACTGGTAATTGTCGGAATTTTTCACATTAACAAAAGACAAATTCATAAGACTAAAAAAAAAAGATGACAATAAAGTCGCATTTTCAAAGTTTAGAAAATTAATTGGGATTTTCTATTTTAAGACGAAAATAAAGTCGCATTTTTAAAGTTTAGAAAATTAATTGGGATTTTCTATTTTAAGGCGACAATAAAGTCGCATTTTTAAAATTTAGAAAATTAATTGGGATTTTCTATCTAAAACGACAATAAAGTTGCGTTTTCAATGTTTAGAAAATTAATTGCGATTTTCTAATTAAGGCGACGTTAAAGTTGCATTTTTTCAATTTAGAAAATCAATTGGGCTTTTCTATCTAAGACGACAATAAAGTCGCATTTTGAATTTTAGAAAATTAATTGGGATTTTCTATTTAAGACGACATCAAAGTCGCATCTCCTATTTTAGAGAATTAAGCGGGATTTTCTACTTAAAGCATCAACGAAGTCGCAAGTCATGTTTTCAAAATAGCACTGATGATAACTATTTTCTATGGAGAATATGTTATCTCAAAAGAAATTTTCTGTCAAAATTTTGTGTCTTTTCAAACATTAGCCATCATTTTCTCCAAAAATCGACCGATGTGGGGCATTTGCGGGACACCAAATTTTGAACCCCTTTTTCGGATAAATAAAGATTTTGAAAAGAAATAAAAATAACAAAAATCGTCATGCATCGTGGAGCGCGCGCCGGAGCGTGAGTTTCATTTCGTCGCACGATTTTCCATTTTGCGTATTAGTCATACAATTTCGGCTTAGAAGTATAATTTTCGTGAGTCATAGTCAATAGCTACCACCACCGTTTTAATAAAATGATTCATAGTATAATCATGCTCGTCTTTATTAATTTGATGAGTTTTCGTTAATTGTCTTAAGTTAGTCTTTCGGAAAAATGAAAAACGAGTCGCGATTAGGCGTCGGGATTTTAGTCATATCCCAAAACCGGCATAAATCAGTTTTCTTGATGGTCAAGTCATTGTTCATTGGATAAAGAATAAGATTATATTCTTTATCCACTAAGCACATCTTTTATCCATTAGTTAGAGAATAAGAATCATGAAAAGATGTGAGAATAAGAATCAAATCCCATGTGTAAGAGGGAAATCCGGATTTTTTCGGAAGAATCAAGTGTGCGCCAAGCACACAATCATGCTCCTAGCGCACAAGCATGCTCTGCGCCGAGGCGCGGACCTTGTGCCTAGCGCAGGTCTTTGTGCCTAGCGCAAGGTGCTGTGCCTAGCGCAAGGTGTTGTGCCTAGCGCAGCTTCCTGCGCTAGGCGCAGCATCTTGGTCAGTTTCGTTTGCACGATTATCAATGCAATTTTTTTTTATTAGGATGTTTTAGGAAGAATATTTTCTGAAAATTTGATTTTGCCTCATTAATGAGCAAATCTAAAAAGAATAAAAATATTTGTGTTTCCAAAGAGATTTGATGATGTCTTTAGGGTAAGGTCATTAGAGTGATGTCATTAAGGATGAAGAAAATCAGATTTTTCTAGTTCACATTCCTCATTTCTCTATAAATACCCTCCCCTTTTCACTTCAAAACCAAGTTGAAAAGAGTTCAACTTAACTTAACTAATTCTCTCATCTTCTCTACTCCTTTTCTCTAGAGAAATCACACTTAAGAAAAGAAAGAAAAGTTAGTAAGATAAGTAGTAAGTAAAAGAAGTTCATCAAAAGAAGAAAAAACACAAAAAGAGTTTAAGTTAGCAATTAAGAAGATTTAGAAACTCACTTAGAAATTAAGAAAATCACGAACAGAACGGCAAGGATTCCGTAAGAATTACATCAAATATGCCTCCCCTCAAACAGGTAAAATCCTATTTCCACTGGCCTATTCCCGAGGAGGATCTTGGTGAACCGAATTGGGTACCGAATATGAGAGAAGTTTCATTGGCTATACAAAGAAACATGGGCCGTTCAGTGTGAGGGAGAAGAAAGTCCAGCACACAAAGTTGCCGCCATCCAATCTATCATGGAACCCTATATATTCCTTGATGAAGTTGATTATGAAACAAGAGCCTCTTACATCTTTGGTGTGCAAGGCATGGGCATCATGGCTCCTCGGCTAGAAAACTAACCCCTTATATGTCGAGAAGAAGAAAGAAAGGTGGGACAGACGCCGTCAAATAGGAGAACATATGGCTTGTCGCCCGACAAACTGAAGCCTGAAATTTTAGGAAGTGCCTGATTCATTTAATCACTTTTATATTGTATTTTGTAGGTAGAGCTACGTGCGGCTTGATCCCCTAAAAAAACAACAAAATTCAATGTTGTAATGCATTTATCTTAGCTTTCTCTACTATGTAAGGTACTAAAAGGGGTACGTGGGCAACTCATTTCCTGAGTGCAGCTGCAAAAAAAAAAGGAAAATTATGTAAAATTTCATATATCAGAACTACGTTGGGCCTGATTCTCCATTCAAAAAAAAAATCATCATCACCGGAAAAAAAAACTTCCCCAAATCCAAATACACTTATGGAGATATGTAGGCAACCTTTGGGTGCGGCCCCTTTTGCATTTAATACTTTATTTTGTGGTTTCAGCACTTAGAAGCAATCAATGGATGCAGACCACTACATAGAAGAACGATATATGGGGCATTATAATTTGCCAAAATGAGGACACAGGCCTCGTTATACCTCTTTTCTCTTATTTCTGTAGTAGCAGGAAATGGAAGGATATTATCAAATTGATTTTCAAAAATGTTTATGTATTATCCCAAAACAAATGAGTCCAAGAGTGGCAGTTTAAAATGTAAATAAAAAGTCCAAGTCAAAAAAAAAAAGAGAACAACAAGTCAAGGAAATCAAATGAAAAATCTCAAAATAAATGATAGAGTCAAGGTCTTACACCTTTTAATAAATGATAACTGAAATTGGGGTAAAAAAAAGAGAGGATCTTCAAAGATATCATTTCTTTCATTCCCTGCAAAAACAAAAAAAATAAATAAATAAAACAAAGTCTGGACAAACTTCTGTGTTAACTTTTCATCTCATTTCACAGGAATTCTGCCTGGGCCCGCTCAGGATCTAGGCTAATTCGCCGAAGTTCTGACCACAGTGAACGTTCTCTGTCGATATCTTTGTCATCCTTGTCTACATCGGTTTGTATTCTCGCTACACGTCTCAATAATATGTCCGAAATTCGAACAATAAGCACCAGCAGAACTCTACCACTCCACGATCCAATGACCGAGCTCCGAGGACTTGTCCAGGCCATGCTTGGCCAGACGGGGATAATATTGAGCAAGGCCGTGTTAGGTATAATGCGCCAAGCGCCCATATACCTCCTCCTCCTCCTCCTCCTCCGGAGTCGGAATTAGCTTCGCCTTTTCATCTTGAGCCTCTGAACAATGAGAGAGAAATTCCCACTAAACTCGAGGAAGAAGTAGTCAAGCTTAAAAAAGTCTTAAAAGGCATGACTAAGGCTGAACCATGGATAGATATTCATGGATTAACTCTTTTCCCGAAGGCACGATTACCCTATGGTTTCAAAATGCCTAATCTGACAAGGTTTGATGGGACCGGTAGCCCCACCAATTTCCTGAAAATGTATGTAGGGGCAATGAGTCCCTGGGGAGTGGAAGAATCCTTGATGGCCCAACTATTTCAACAATATTTAGATGGTCTTTGCGGCACATTGGTTCCTCAACCTTGAAAATACAAAGAAATCCACTTGGGTGACATAGTCCAGAGAGTTCTCAAACCAATACAAGTATAATGAAGAAATTGATGTTACTAGAAGGGATCTGGAGACCACTTCTCAAAACCTTAATGAGACATTTTCTTCATTCATCACTCGATGGAGAAACAAGGCTTCCAAAATGATAAGTAGGCCTAATGAGAAGGAACAGCTGCAAATGGTTGTGAAAAACCTTCTTCCTGTCTATCAGAAGCATATGGCATACCAGTATTTCCCGACTTTTAAAGCTTTGATTGCTACGGGAACTTTAGTTGAGGATGATGTGAAAAGGGGAGACATCAAGAAAGATGAACCTATTGGCGGCGCTACTTATAATGCAAAATTTGGAAATAACAAAAGAGCGTCAAACAATGATTCAGCAGCTCCTAAGACAACTAATGCAATCCATGACATTGGTGCATCGTCTGCATTCCAGTTGCGACCACAAAGGAACTTTACTCCTTTGAACATGACTTATTCCCAAGTTCTCTCCAAGTTAAAAAAAGGCCAATCTCATTCAACCCTTGAATTCGCGCCCACCTCCTAAAAATCCTTACCCTGGTTATGACCCAAATTAAAACTGTGAATACCATGGCTTGGGGGCATATCTGACGCGCAAAATCTTGTGGATGATGGAAAACTTTCTCACGGGATCCATCTCCAATAAACCAATTGACTCTCAGCCTAACATCACCAAAAAAAAAAACCCTTCCTAATCATAAACCCTCATTCGCCATTAATGTCATCTCTGCTGCTTCGGACAGATGCGATCCAGTTCAGTTAATCCGTAAGATAATTCCTCAAATGTATGAAATGCCGATAGTCGTAGGTTACAAGTGCCTAGTCTATGACTATTCCACTCAAGAAAAAGTCAAATGATGCCTTGTAAAGACCCCAGCTTCACTCTCAACAAGGATCTATTCTCTGACATGTGTGGAACTTTGGATTATGAAGGTGCCTTGTTCATTTTGGATTCTGATGCTGATGAAGATGTCTCTTCGGTCTTAACAATTGTGGATAAAAACACTGGAGGACATTCCAGTGCTCCAAATACATACTGACGCCCCATCTACCTCGATGATCTTAGTGATGAGGAGTATGTGGATATCTCTCATTTGACTAGAGCGGGTCGCGACTTTAAACCATCCCATTTGGAGGATGAAAATCCTTTGGAGGTATTGAGAAGGAAGGAAAAGGGCAAAGAGCCAATGACAGAGGAAAGTAACAAGGAAGATGATGCTATCAAGTGCATGAAAGAAGTAAATGCTAATGTTTCCATCTGGAAATTGTTAATGCATTCCCAGTCTCATAGGGCAGCTGTTCTAAAGCATCTTAATGAAGCCTCTGTAAGCTCTTCTATAACACCTGACCAGATGGTGGGGCTCATTCATGGGGTAGATCGAACTCTATGTTCACGAGATAATGATCTCCCGACAATATCAAGCACAATAATTCATTACACATCACTATCCGTTGTAATGGATGGGAGATACCTAGGGCGTTGATCGACAATGGCTCCGCAATCAATGTTTGCCCTCTGCGTGTGCTAACAGGGGTTGGGTATTCAAAAGAGGATCTGGTACCATCCAACCCGGGTGGTCGAGCATATGATAATGCTAAGAGAGAAGTATTGGGTTTGATCAACCTCCTCATTGAATGTGGTCCGGTGGCGAGGAAGGTGGAATTCATGGTCATTGACATACTAGCTTTGTTTTAACTTCTTATTAGGAAGACCATGGCTGTATGAAAATAGGGCGGTAGCCTCTACTCTACATCGGAAGGTAAATCTTCGGCGATCGAAGTCTTTGTGACTATTTACGGTGATCCGAAATTATGACCATCTCCAACGTGGGAAAATCGATATTGTATGCGAACGAAGTGGAGGGCACTAGGTTGGATGGTTATACTATCCCTTTGTATTCTAGCGGCACCTAAAAATTCATGGATGAATGAGGTTCCAACGGCCACACCGGATGAAAGTGATGAAGAAACAGAACCAGAATATAGTGAAGATGACGAGGAAGAGGTAGGAGCTCCAAGCATCGACACACATAATACTTCATCCGGAGCACTTAGGAAGAATCTTGTATCGGCGATCCTCGAGATGATGATAATGACTCGAAGAAGAGATCTAGGACAAATGATTTTGATACGGAATTTAATGTAGTAGGTCCTATCCGAGAAGTTCCACCTTGAATAAGCGATTCTCTTTCCGGGATATCAACATGAAGATCACTATCGTGAATTACCCCAATTCAGAAAATTTGATAGGAATGGTGACCCTTTTGTCCACTTAGTGGGATTTGTGATTGCCTTGCATCCATGGGACATACCGGAGGAAAATTACCCCATGTTGTTTGACGAGAGTTTAGAAGGACCGGCTACGGAGTGGTATTATTCTTCATATTGTGTAGATAGGGCTAGTTGGGAAAATGCTAGTCAAGCCTTTGTTAATTGGGCTTTCAAGCATAAACGGTCGATGTCGAGAAGCTGAAGTTAGTCACTTTGCGTCAGAGTGCCTTAGAAACCATCTCGTAATGTTGTTCGAGATGCACTCATATCCGCACACAACTTCGTTTCCCAATTACTGATCGGGAATTCATGCTTATATTGCTGCGGAATCTGAATAATTTCTATTATCGTCACATGGTTACTATCAAATACACCTCCCTCAGCCACATGGAACAGCATGGTTTTGACATCGATGCTCTGAAATTGCAAGAAAAACGACCTCGGGAATTTAAAATTCCCAATACAAATCCATGGGTTTATGCTAAGATGGATGAACCATTGAGTATGGTGTATGATCGTCTTCGGAGGCAAGGTATACTTCAAGTTACGGCGCATGTGCCTTTGTTTACCACTTCTTGGAGACAGGACATGAGCAAACTCTGCGTTTATTATCGTCAATTTGGGCATGAAGCGATCGATGCCATGACCTTTACTACAAAGTGCAAAGCCCGATTGATCGAGGCATCATTAGTCCAACCCGTAAAGAAGTACCGCAAGAAAGGTGTCGTCACATCCGCGACCGCAATCCCAGTCGATATCATTCGCAAATTGGTTAAACAAGGTAAGATTCATCCACTTCCCCGCACGCCCGGGGGGCTAGGGATGAGCATGGACCCAGGACCCGACCCAGACCCGGTTGGACCCGACCCATTTTCAAGGATCTGGGTCTAGAAATTTGAGACCCATTGGGTATGGGTTTGGGTCCGGGTGTTAAAATATGGGTCTGGGTCAGATAAATTCAGACCCAGATCCGCCCCAGACCCGCCCATAGACCCATATTTTTTACATATTAAATATATATTGTCTTATATACAAAGTATATAAAGAGTAACAAAACTTTTTGTTAACACTTAAGTCAATTTGTAGTGGATATTTTAATTTAAGATGTTTTGTACTAGTATTGGACTCTTATTTAGGTCTTTTTATCATTATAATAACTAAAAAAACGGGTGTAAAAATATCGCGGCTAAAAAAAGCAGTCGAAACTTCTAATAATCTGAAGACCCATTTAGGACCCGTTTTGGACCCAGGACCCGCTAGACCCATTGGATCTGGATAAGGGTCCGGATTTTCTAGACCCTGTGGATCTGGGGTGGGTCTGGGTCCAAATCAAAAATTACGGGTCTGGGTCTGGGTCTGACTAGACCCGCCCCAGACCCGACCCATGCTCATCCCTACCAGGGGCAAGTCCAGTAGGGTCAGATCTTCACAAGTACTGCTAATATCATCAGTTGCATGGTCACGGCACAAACCAATGTCATGCTCTCAGTCATCGAATCAAGCAAATCACCAACATAGCTCTTGTCTACCGCAAAGCTACTGGATCAGCTCACAGAAGAAAAAATCTTCGGTAAATGTCTTGTAGGGGGTTAGTCCATATGCAAAAAAAAAAGGAAAAAAAATCTTTCAGTTCGTTAGTATTAGAGAACTACGTGCAGCTTGAATCCCCATTATCACTTACACTGGCACTGTGAAATCACTCCACCTATGTAACACCTGGGGTACGTAGGTAGCTCAATATGTTTGCAGCTGCTTTATTAAATAAATGAATAATAAAAAGCAAAATTGCGAAGGTGAACCATTCCAGTCAAAATATGGCAAAGTTGTTTTCGAAAATTTTCTTTACTCTGCAATGCATTCTGCAATATGTAGCCTTCTTTTCTTTTAATTCTTTTCTCTACCTTTAGGTCCAAAAGGAAGAAATGTGTCCCTTCTCTAAGGATGACCAATTACCGCCAGAAAACAAACACCTCAGCCCTACCCACGAATGCGGTCAAAGAGCCTATAGGCATTGCCCTACAACCTCTGTCCAAAGGATTTCAAATTATGATGAAGATGGGTTATACTCAAGGAGCCGTATTAGGGCTTGATGGTAGGGGAATGAAGCAACCAATCCCCGTAGTAGACAAGCAGAACCGACATGGATTAGGATATGATCCGGGCAGCACTTCTCAAAACACCAAAAAACCTTCTTCTACCCTCAATGGTCAGTTCATCCTGCAAGGAGATACTAAGCCATACTACGAATTTCCAAAACCTTGGCTTAGTAGGAAAGAACAGAAGATTTTACCGAGATTGGAGATATTCTTCAATGAAGCTAGGAATTTGGACTTAATCAAAAGTTGGTTTGTCCGAGAACAAAACATGAAAAAAGAAAACGACTGGGTGGATAATCTGGAACATGGAGTCCTTAAGAAGCTTTTCGCTTCTGAGTCCTCTAGAGAAGAGGATTTTGACCCGGTGTCTTTGATGATACCTTTTGGCAAAAGCATTGAACATAAGTGGAGTATTGAGTGTCAGGCAAAAGACGGGCCTATAGAATTTAAAATATTTTTAGGAAACCATCCTCCATATCCATCTCATGAAAATACCTTTTCACCCCCTTCAGATGGATATCATACCGATAGCTCATCTTCCAGTCAATCTACCTTGCATACCCAGTCAGAAGACTATGATAGTGAGGAAATTAAATGTGAACCTTTATCTAAATACATTTGCATGCAAGATGTTATTTCTGACAGTGAATTTAATAATGATGAATCACTTGATACAACTGAAACATACATAAAACCCATGGAAGAATCCATTGTATTAATATTGGTATAGAAAATGCTGTAAAAGAAGTCAAAATAGGATCATCCCTCTCCCCAACTGAACAATCTATGTTTATTGCATTATTAAAAGAGTATGTAGATGTGTTCGCATGGTCTTATCTTTGATATGCCTGGTGTTAATAGAGAAATTGCGGAACATCGCATTCCGTTACATCCTGAAAGCAAGCCTAACCAGCAAAAGCTCCGTCGAATGAAGCCAGAGGTTAGTCTGAAAGTGAAAGAAGAAATCCAGAAACAGCTTGATGCCAAATTCATCCAAGCTGTAAAACATCCAAGCTGGCTCGCCAATATAGTGGTTGTACCCAAAAAGGATGGGAGAGTTCGGGTATGCATTGATTTTCGAGATTTGAATGTTGCGTCACCAAAAGATTGCTTTCCTCTACCCCGCATCGATGTTCTTGTTGATAGTACGGCTGGTCATGCAATGTTTTCCTTCATGGATGGATTCTCAGGGTATAATCAAATACTCATGGCTCAAGAAGACATGACAAAGACATCTTTCATCACTCCATGGGGCACTTTTTGCTACCGAGTTATGCCTTTTGGTCTCAAGAATGCCGGAGCCACATATCAAAGGGCTGCAACCACTATCCTTCATGACCTCATCCACGACATTGTGGAGGTTTATTTAGATGACATGATTGTGAAAAGTGAAGATCGTGAGGGGCATATTCCTGCACTAAGATCCTTCTTTGAAAGAATCAGGAAGTACAATCTAAGGCTAAACCCTCAAAAGTGCGTGTTTGGTGTCACTTTGGAAAAGCTGTTGGGATTCATTGTCAGTCAAGACGGCATCAAAGTGGACTCTGAAAAGGTGAAGGCTATTCAGGAATTACCTCCTCCAAAAACAGAAAAAGAAGTAAGAGGGTTTCTCGGCAGAATTCAATATATCAGCAGGTTCATCTCACAACTCACTATGAGATGTGAACCTATATTTAAGCTGCTCAGAAAAGGGACATCCCATGAGTGGAATGAAGAATGTCAGGAAGCTTTTGATTCTATGAAAGAATACCTTTCAAATCCACATATTCTAATGCCACCTAGACCAGGAGAACCTCTGATTATATACCTCACTATCACAGAAACGGCTATGGGAGCTCTCTTAGGCCAATATCAAGTTGGAACAAAGTAAAAGGTTGACATATACTATCTCAGCAAGAAATTCCTTGAGTATGAGACAAGATATACCCCTCTGGAAAAAGCATGTGTTTCCATGGTCTACCTATCTGATCTCAAGACTGGATCCAATCAAGTATCTGTTTGAAAAACCCATTCTTAGTGAAAGATTAGCAAGATGGCATGCTATGCTTTCTGAGTTTGATATTCAATGTGTCGGCCGAAATACGTTAAAGGACGAGTCATGTCTGAAGCCCTAGCAGAAGGACCAATGTCAGGATATGAGTATGACGATGCATTCCCTGATGAGTACTTATGCTTCATTGACAATCCACAATGGTGCATGTACTTTGATGGAGCTTCTAATAGGAGAGGTAATGGAGCAGGTGTTTTGTTAAGTAGATCCTGATGGAGTCCATATTCCATTTGCTGTCAAGCTGGATTTCAAAACAACAAACAATACAGCCGAGTATGAAGCCTGCATATATGGAGTAAAGGCCGTCTTGGTATTAGGGGGAAGACATCTCACTGTGTATGGAGATTCTAATCTCATCATATCTCAAACAATAGGAATTTGGAGGGTTAGAGATGAGAGACTTGACTCTACGCGAGTACCTTCGAGAATTGATCCCTTATTTTGATGATATCAGCTTCAAACATCTTCCTCGAGAACAAAATAGTTTCACTGATGCTTTAGCCAATCTCGCTGTTAATTTAACATGGGAAAATGGTACAAAGATCCAGTCAGTTTTAATTGAAGAAAGGAATGGACCAACAGTGACGGTAGCACAAATTGTATCCGCGCTGGTTCAACAAGATGATGATGATGTCTGGTATAAGGATATCAAGAATTTTCTGGGAACTATGCAATATCCAGAGGGAAGTGGCAAGAAGGACCGCATAGCTATCAGAAGGCTAGCTGCTCATTTTCTCATACTAAAAGGCATATTGTATCACAAAGGGTTTGATGGTACTCTGCAACTCTGCGTAAATGACAACGAAAAGTAAGTCATCATGGAAGAAGTTCATGGAGGGGAATGTGGACCCCATATGAATGGAAGAATGTTGGCTCGTAAAATTTTGCGAGCAGGTTTCTATTGGAGCACTCTAGAAGACGATTGCATCAGCTTTGTCCGTGCTTGTAAGTAATGTCAAATATTTGCTAACCTCAATCATATGCCACCTGTGTCATTACATAATATGACTTCTCCTTGGCCGTTTTCAAGTTGGGGCATAGACATAATCGGACAAATTCATCCAAAGGCTTCAAATGGGCATCAGTATATTCTTGTAGCAATTGATTACTTTTCGAAGTGGGTTGAAGCTGCATCATTTTCGAAGCTAGGGGCAAAGCAAGTCTCGAAATTTGTGATTAACAACATCATCTGTCGGTATGGCATACCTTTCGAAATCATCTCTAATAATGGATCACAATTTGAGAGTCATCTGAAGACCACTCTGGCAAAATATGCAATCAAGCATCATCAGTCCTCACCTTATCGTCCCCAAACAAATGGAGCGGTAGAAGCAGCCAATAAGACAATCAAAACTATTGTTGCCAAGATGACTGAAAAGACTAGGGAATGGCATGACAAACTACCATATGCCCTTTGGGGATATAGGATATCAATTAGGACTCCAACAGGAACAACCCCGTATTCTTTAGTTTATGGGATGGAGCCAATCCTACCAGTTGAGGTGGAAATACAATCTCTCAGGGTCATAGCAGAAAGTGAAATCTCGGAAGACCAGTGGCACAAAACTCGCTATGATGAGCTTGCATTTGCAGATGAGCGCAGACTACAAGCATTGCATAACATTCAACTCTATCAACGGATAATTTCTCGTGCATTTAACAAAAGGGTTCGAGATAGAGACATCCAAGAAGGCGATCTAGTTTTAAAAGAAAATAGAGCTTCGTTGCATGATCCTCGAGGAAAATTCAAGCCTAACTGGTATGGACCATTCCTGGTCAAGCATGTCACCACGGCTGGAGCAATGAAGCTAATGGATTTTGATGGAAATGAGTTCACCCATTTCACTAATCTTGATCAGTTGAAGAAATATTACGCTTAGGCATCAAAGTAATTGTAATTGTCATGATCAAGTAACCAAGCAGTTTGTGGGTTTTTGTATCCTATCTGTTTGTTCTTAATAAGTATGCCATGAGTTTCAGAGATATTTATATGATTTATTTCAAAAAAAAAAAAAAAGGGCAAAAAAAAGAAGAAAAGATAAAAAAACTAAAAAAAAGAAAAAAAAACGGTAAAAGAAAAAGAAGAAAAACGGAAAAAAGGAAAAAAGGAAAAAGGAAAATTGAAAAATGAAAAATGAAAAATGAAAAAACATCTCTTTGATTGTTAAGGTTTATATGTTATGCTTTTATGTGTCATATGATTAGTTAATTATGATTTGCATGTCATATTTAATGTTAAAGTGTGCACGTGTTTAGAATTGTGTTCACATTGAATTTCTCACAATCAGATAATTCTCACAAACATATCTTTTATTCATCCCAACTGGGGTACTTCATTTCATACATAAAAAGACATAAAGCCTTCATTTCCTACAAACTTAAAAAAAATAATAAAAAAAAAATAAAAACAACATAGAAAATAAACATGACAATTCTCTCAAACCCTTATCCTCTTCATGGTAGACCCGTCTGAATCTTTGTCTTGACCAATATCCGCTAGAAGCCATTGAAGGTAATCTTCATCAATTAGTGGAAAGGAAGGTTCCGGTAGCGCGGATATAATTTTAGCCCCTTGCCATATTGTAGGCATTCTCTGAATACCACTCATATCAGCCTCATAAGTGGTACAAGATGGAAGAACCTGGAGGGCAGGAATGTGCTCTTGATTCCAACCAATTTGCCTTAGACATCTCCATGGAAGGTAGAAAGTGACTTGGCAAAGCCCGGGTAGTTGAACACCTCTGCGACCAGAATTGCAATATACAATTGCACTAATGCCAAGGTGGCTTATGACCCACTTTATGTCTTGATATAAGAAAAAATCCTCCCACCCACCATTTTTGATAAGTTGATAGAAGAAAGGAAGAAGACCTCTCTCCCGGACATGACTAGTTTTGTAAGTAAGACTCTTGTGGGGTTTCATGAGAGAAAATTTTTCTAATAGCCATAAATGAAGGGCTAATGGACATCCCTTCACAAAGCTTTGAGGGTTTCTTTTGAGTTCATCTAAGCCAAGGAGCATTTCCCCCAAAATAAGTGGTCCAAGACGACCCCCACTAACAATTTGAGGAATAAGTGAAAGACACCGAACATGGCATGCATTTAAAGACCATTTAGTGAGGGTACTTCCCAAAATCATAAGAATGCAAGCATTTTCTCTAGCAATCCTATAGTTGGCATTGTTAGAAAATTGCCAAGTGCCAAATTGGAAAGTCGATAATAAGTTGACAAGAAATACCTCACCATTAGGGGTGTGCACTTTTGGACCGGGACCGGAATTTGGACCGAAACCGGACCGGACCGGACCGGTTTCCGGTCCGGTCCCGATCCCACGAAAATTTGGGATTTCGGGTTTCCAGTCCGGTCCGGTCCAAAACCGGAATTTTCCGGTCCGGACCGGCGGACCGGAATTCCTGTTTTTTTTTTAAAAAAAAAAAGTTTAAAGGTTAAAAAAAAAGTTTTAAACTTAAAAAGTTAGAAAGTTAAAACCTAATATTTATTGCCTTTAAAATTATTGCTTTTAGAATTATTATATTTTAATATATTGAATTTATAAATATATTTAAACCTAAGAAAAAGTTTTTTTTTTAATAAAAAAATATAAATTCCGGTCCAACCGGTCCAAAACCGGACCGGACCGGAATTTTTCCGGTCCGGACCGGGACCGGACCGGAATATTCCGGTCCCGGTCCAAAAAAAATTAAATTCCGGTCCACCGGTCCAACCGGTCCGGTCCGGTTTTGGACCGGTGCACACCCCTACTCACCATATTGTAGGTAGTTTCCATGAAGACTTTCGGGAAGATGTAAAATCGTTGATAAATCTCCCGAGATCCTGGTATGAGATCTAGGTGTGATAACTGGACCATTGGATGGTAAGCCTAGCAAACCTTCGACCTCTTCAACAAGAGGCACAATCTCCCGGTCTCCAAAGCGGAAGACATGGCGAGTTTCATCCCAAAATTTGGAAGCAGCATGAATCATGTCATAACAAATAGAAAGTGAAAGCAAAGGCATAAGCACCTTAGTGAAGCGGGAAGAGGAAAAGGATTGCCTTGGTTGCTCCAAGTTTCTTGTGATCCCCGAGAGTTGTTTTTTCTCCCCACTCCGCATTTCATTAGCTTCTTCATAAGTAAGAACCATTTTTGTGAAAGGAAAATTTATAGAAAAGATTGAAGTGGTGGAAGTGGTGCATTTGGAAATAAGGAATCATGCCCCTTTTATAGATGGAAAAGATGATCATCCATGATTTATGCCATGGATAATTAATTTGAGTATTGTCCATAGGATAATAAGGAGTGTCCTTCACCATGGCTAATGACCAAGCATTTGTGGTAGGGCAATTTTTGCTAATGCCGAACATAAAAAAAAAACTGTGTCAATGACGGATCAAGAACGTTGATACAATCCCTTTTCCTAATGATCATCCAAAATAATGACCATGATCAATCTATTTTATATAGTGATCATCATTTTCCATTAAAGCGAATAAGCATTATGCATGAAAAAATTTCTGAAAGATTTCGGAAAAACAGATAAAAAAAATTTGCCACATGATTATTTGGTCCACCATAGTTTATCTAGAGGGTAATAAACTTTGGTCAACCCTTTAAGGTGACATGACTTAACAATGCATCACTCTAAGGTGACATGACCTGACAATGTCCTAATTTAAGGTGACATGATAACACATGGAGTCATAAAAAGTAAATAATGGTGACTTGACAGCTTGTTTATCATCAAGGCCATGAAAAACTGTAAAGACTAGAATCGACCTGTTAATTGTCGGAATTTTTCACATTAACAAAAGACAAATTCATAAGACTAAAAAAAAAATGGAAAATACGACAATAAAGTCGCATTTTCAAAGTTTAGAAAATTAATTGGGATTTTCTATTTTAAGACGACAATAAAGTCGCATTTTCAAAGTTTAGAAAATTAATTGGGATTTTCTATCTTAAGACGATAATAAAGTCGCATTTTTAAAATTTAGAAAATTAATTGGGATTTTCTATCTAAAACGACAATAAAGTTGCGTTTTCAATGTTTAGAAAATTAATTGCGATTTTCTAATTAAGACGACGTTAAAGTCGCATTTTTAAATTTAGAAAATTAATTGGGATTTTCTATCTAAGACGACAATAAAGTCGCATTTTCAAAATTTAGAAACTTAATTGGGATTTTCTATCTAAGACGACAATAAAGTCGCATTTTTAATTTTAGAAAATTAATTGGGATTTTCTATTTAAGACGACATCAAAGTCGCATCTCCTATTTTAGAGAATTAACTGGGATTTTCTACTTAAAGTATCAACAGAAGTCGCAAGTCATGTTTTCAAAATAGCACTGATGATAACTATTTTCTATGGAGAATATGTTATCTCAAAAGAAATTTTCTGTCAAAATTTTGTGTCTTTTCAAACATTAGCCATCATTTTCTCCAAAAATCGACCAATGTGGGGCATTCTGTAGACACCAAATTTTGAACACCTTTTTCGGATAAATAAAGATTTTGAAAAGAAATAAAAATAACAAAAATCGTCATGCATCGTGGAGCGCGCGCCCCGGAGCGTGAGTTTCATTTCGTCGCACGATTTTCCATTTTTGCGTATTAGTCATACAATTTCGGCATAGAAGTATAATTTTCGTGAGTCATAGTCAATAGCTACCACCACCGTTTTAATAAAATGATTCATAGTATAATCATGCTCGTCTTTATTAATTTGATGAGTTTTCGTTAATTGTCTTAAGTTAGTCTTTCGGAAAAATGAAAAACGAGTCGCGATTAGGCGTCGGGATTTTAGTCGTATCCCAAAACCGACATTAATCAGTTTTCTTGATGGTCAAGTCATTGTTCATTGGATAAAGAATAAGAATATATTCTTTATCCACTAAACACATCCTTTATCCATTAGTTAGAGAATAAGAATCATGAAAAGATGTGAGAATAAGAATCAAATCCCATGAGTAAGAGGGGGAAATCCGGATTTTTTTCCGGAAGAATCAAGTGTGCGCCAAGCACACAATCATGCGCCTAGCGCACAAGCATGCTCTGCGCCAGACGCAGACCTTGCGCCTAGCGCAAGTTGCTATGCCTAGCGCAGCTTCCTGCACTAGGCGCATCATCCTGGTCAATTTCGTTTGCACGATTTTCAATGCAATTTTTTTTATTAGGATGTTTTAGGAAGAATATTTTCTGAAAATCTGATTTTGCCTCATTAATGAGCAAATCTAAAAAGAATAAGAATATTTGTGTTTTCAGAGAGATTTGATGATGTCATTAGGGTAAAGTCATTAAGGTGATTAAGGATGAAGAAAATCAGATTTTTTGGATGAAAAATCTAATTTTCTCCCTCTTTGAAACCCTAGTTCACATTCCTCATTTCTCTATAAATACCCTCCCCTTTTTCACTTCAAAACCAAGTTGAAAAGAGTTCAACTTAACTTAACTAATTCTCTCATCTTCTCTACTCCTTTCCTCTAAAGAAATCACACTTAAGAAAAGAAAGAAAAGTTAGTAAGATAAGTAGTAAGTAAAAGAAGTTCATCAAAAGAAGAAAAAACACAAAAAGAGCTTAAGTTAGCAATTAAGAAGATTTAGAAACTCACTTAGAAATTAAGAAAATCACAAAAAGGTAGAAAAATTTGTAAAAAGGAAGTGCATCATTGAGCTAGCAAGGTAAAGTTGAATTTTTTTTTGTTATTTTGATTATCTTCTTAATCATCTACTAACTTCTTCCTTGTTTTCTTCTTATCATTTTTTAATCTTTGGAGTGATTTGGGTATGTGAAAGTCCTAATAGGTTCCCAACCTTAAATCACCCCACCTAGAATAGTCACCTCTAATGGGATGGGTCTTAGGAAACAATGTGGTTATGTGATTTTCCTTAATCAAGTTGTTATTCATCACTAAAAATGATTTCATAAAAAAATTCAAGAAAAATTGTGTATAAACATCTCCATAAAAAAAATGTGATCTTTGTAATTATAATCAGTTTTAATTTCGTACTACATTTCATTTTTCGTCTGTATTATCAGAATAGTTTGTAGGATTTAATATTTTTCCTATGAAGTGCAAGATGTTTCCAGCAAGCTGGGCTTTGGAATTTCTTAAAACAAAATTTCTTGTAAATTACTAACAACTGTACAACTTTGTTGTGCAAAACTGGTTTTGTCCAGTACCACCTAGGAGTGTTCTATCAATACAGTTTAAAATAAAATCATTTAGATAAAAGTAAAAACATCAAGTTTGAAGAAAACATCAGTAGCTTTTCAAAAATATAAAAATTATATTCATATGAATTTTATACAATTTTACATCATTTTTACAATATCATTCATGTAAATCACTAAATCTCATAATACTGATCTTCTTTTCGGTTAAGAAAATAAATAAAAAAAAGGTTTTATAAATGTCCAATTCAAGTAAAAATTTCCAGTCTAGTCTTTCAAAGTGTCTAAAATGTTCATACCAAAATTCACTTCAAAATAAGTTCAATAAGTTGGATCTCAAAGAACAACTTCAATAAAGGTCCTGTTTTGACCAGTTTTGACATAAAATTCACCATAATTCTAGTTATCACTAAAAACTTGTGAAATTTTAACACAACATAAATAACTCACTGATCTATCTATATATATGTATTAAATTCTCAATTTGACTCTTTCTACAGAATGGTATAATTTTTGTAAGTCAGTGCAAGAACAAAAGTGCAATCTGGAAAATGAAATAAAGTTATTAACTCAACTTTTTAAAAAAAAATGTTTTCTTCATACGAAAATGTGGATATAAAAATCATGAAATTTTAAGTTTCTCTTAAAATGGCTCATTTCATCATGTAAATAAAAATCAATAAAAATTGTCATAAAAAATAAAATCAAAGAAGTTAATTAATCTTTAACTTTCACAAATTCACAAATTCACAAATAAACATGAATTCCAAAGCCCATTCAAGGAGGTGAAGATCAAGGAGCATCATGGTGAAGACCAAGATTGAAGATTTGTATAGATCATAGATTTTGTACATATTGTTGTAATAGTGATTCTTTGTAAATAGTTATTGCATCACTCAATTAATAAAAAAAACATGGAGATGTTTATGCATAATTTTCATAAATAATTCCACAACTCTTTTCAATAAAATGAGCAACCAATGCTACAAATATTGCATGTTGGGCCAATATATCATAGTATATGAATCAAATGACCCAATCTCAATTAAGAGGAAAAAATTGCAAATCTAACTAAGTTAAATTGTATGATGATCCATCTTACATTTTAAAAATGTGTTATCCATATTCAAATGTATTAATCATATAATTTGACATAATTAAATTGGTAATTATGATCTCCAAATTGATTTTAGGCCGTTTCACGTGTCTCGCTTTAAATGGCCAAATTCCAATTAGCCAAATACAAATCTCCAAATTCGATCTCAAATTGATCATTTCTCTCCAAATGACTTAATAATCTTCAATAAAAATTATTTCTCAAAAGCCTTCAATTAGGAAGCAAACCTTCTAAGACCTCTTGAAAATCATAAACGTGATCACTATTAAGGTGGTTATTTCAATCCTCGATTAATCGCTAATTAGAGCGGTTAACTCAAACTTCTTTTAATCACTAATTAGGGTGATTATCTCCAATCATTATTTAATCACTAATTAGAGTGATAATCTTAAACCCTAATAATCGTTAATTAGGATAATTATTCTTCTCATTTAATCACTAATTAGAGTGATTATATTAAACCCTAATAATCGTTAATTAGGACGATTATTCTTCTCATTTAATCACTAATTAGAGTGATTATCTTAAACCCTAATAATCGTTAATTAGGACGATTATTCTTCTCATTAATCACTAATTAGAGTGATTATCTCAAACCTTAATGATCGTTAATTAGGACGATTATTTTTCTCATTTAATCACTAATTAGAGTGATTATCTTAAACCTTAATCATCATCAATTAGGGTGATTATTTCCTAACCTTCATTATTAATCACTAATCAAGGTGATTATCTTTCCATTTTAATCACTAATTAGGGTGATTACTTATTTCCTTTCTTATTTAATCACTAATTAAAGTGATTATCACAATCCCGTTTCAATCACTAATTGGAGTGATTACCTCATTTCAGATAGATTTGTTTAATTCTGAAGGTGAGTTATTCATAATCTATTCCCTCCTCTTCTTTCCCCTGTGGAATTGGTCATTTAGGGTGAGACATATGCTCGAACTACGATGGTTTTGATCCATGAGTGGATTCCAATCCCATAATGAGTGGTACGTAATGCAACTTCAGTGCTCAAACCTACCATGTACAAATGATATATTGGTCCTAAATAAAAATGGTTAATGTGTATATGTGCAAATTATGTGATTTTCTTTCTTTTTAATAGCCATGATTACTCTAAAATGGAAAATAACGCATTTAGTAAGAGCCCGTTCTTTAGAACGGAAGAGGAGACGAGTTCCAGACGTTCGCACCTCTTAACCTAAACCCCGAACCCTATCTCATGGTATGAAAGACCAATTTTCAAAAAAGCCTTATCCATATGAAGTCATCGTCGTTTTAAATGATTTTTCTTGAAATTGATTTTAAAACGATTTATTAAATAAATCTGTCCCTATTCAGATATTAATTGGGTGGCGACTTCCAAGTTTTCTAAAACTCAAAGTCCAATGAGAGAATTTTTTGTGGGATTCAGACCGTTAATTAAGACAGTCAAAAATCGGATACCACAACTAGGGCTATAGGGCTTAAGCATGTAGGAGAGTGGTTTTGATTGTGTACTATATACTTTTAATTAGTTCACAGTTGTAGTTACTCTTATGATATGTTTGGTTATGTTTATCAATAAAAGGTTATATTCTTATTCAATCCTGGTTTAGTATTAAATAAAACGTTCAAAGTATTTTATAACGTTTGATAGGATTGTCAAATACGTGATTTGACAAATGAAACCCTATCCAGTGAACAGGAGTTATAATATACCTTGGTCCCTAGTTCGAATCAATAAAGTTGAACGTAAATGATTCAGTTTCGAGGACTAGATTGTAAGTTGATTGATATCGCAGTTTCATGGGCTATGGGGACATGGAGATGTCTAGTCATTTACATAGACATGTATAATGGATACATGCCGGGCAGACCCACAGAGAGTTCTCTAAAGTGTTTTGAGAATCTCGTAATTATATTTAGTGAATTCCTTTGACATGAGTATAACACTATTCTCACTTAAGGATTAGTATATTTTTGACACTGCAAAACGCCGTGTCGTAAGAGGAGGTCATAAAGACAGTGATCGGAATTGCTAGGAATTGAGTGGGAGTTTTGGTTATGCAAGAATGGATAAATCCTCCTAAACAGTTAGGATTGGTGTCTTGGCCTCTTGAAGAGCGAGAACTGAAAAATGCATGGTCGTGCTCAAATGAATTAAAGAGTTAATCATTTGTTTCGACAGTTCGGACTTGGATTTCAAGAATCGACTTGAACACTGATACGGTTAACATTGGATGTTATCATATCATCAAGTTGGACATTAAGTGACTTAAGGAGTTTGAAGATTACACAGTTGTTCTTTAACAAGTGGGAGATTGAAGGATTTTGTCCTCGATCAAGTGTAATAATCTAAGTATAATTTGGACATGTTTTGCAGATAATATATTCAATAATATTAGGTAACCGTAACGTTTTCCTAGAAGTTAATTACGGTTTGATTGGACAATAAGATTGGACCTACTACTAATATCATTGGATCCTATGAGGTCACACAAGTAGTAACATATGGATTAAAAGGGATGTTATGGATGGAAGATGGAAGGTTATGGAGTAAAAGATGGATGGTGATTAAGTCTCATAATGTATGACATTATGAGCTTAATGAAACCTCCTACTATGTAACTCTATATAAGATAGTAGTTACATAGGTAGAAGGGGCACTTGGATGATCATCTTTTCATTCTCTATCAGTTTTTTAGAACTTCTATTCTCTTCCTCTTCCTCCCATTTTTCGGTTCTCCCAAGCCACAAAAGTAAGGAGTGATTTTATCCCTTCTTCCGTACTAGCATACGTGGTGATCCGGTTGTTGCTCGTGGACCAACAATAGAGGAACGACACTTGACGTTCTTAAAAGATCTCCATCGGAAGTTAGTATATCTCTTTTGTGAAATCACGCATCAAAGGCATGATTCTATATTACATTTGATTCATATTGATTTATATGCATGTTGGTCTTTGGGTTAGATGCTAAGTATATGATACTTGAAATTCCGCTAAGTACATTTATATTCCTACAGCTAGAAAATAGGCAACAATAACAACTTAACTTTGAAGCATACACCAACACGTCCCCCTACTTCAAAGAGCATACAACTCTCTTTGTTAATATAAAACTATGCTTGCACACATTCATCTCTTTGCTACGGACTATGGACAACCAACACTCAAGCAACCACAAACACGAACACGCAATCACGACTTGCACATGACAATGGACTTGAATAAATTCATGTTTTTAATCTCAACGGCAAAACAGTAAATTGCACAAACACCTAGGAATTGCTCCCATGAACACTACACAACACATACTCATACTTTAGAAGATCTTGCTTTCTTCATCTTCTTCAACCTTTTGAGCAAATTTGCTTTGATTACCTTGCTCATCCTTTTGCTTATCCCAACACCGGTATCCCAACATCGGTCTTCTTTTTTACCATACCTTTTGCAATAGTAGCATTGAATGTTACTCATATATTGACGTTGTCTTGCGGATTGACCACTCCCACCACCTTCTTCACGACCCCGACCACGACTATCCATACCAGGCCATGACCCCGACCACGACCACGACCATCTTCATAATGCCATTCATTTGACATTTTCCCCTTAAATTGAAAGGCTTTCTCCTCGACATTTTCATCCACAGTTTTGTCCATTCTCTCCTCATGAGCCATTAAGGAACTCATTAACTCATCAAATGTATAGGTTGATAAATCTTTAGACTCCAAAATTGCAGTCACAACATGTTTATATTCATAATTTAGACTCCTCAACACCTTTCCCACAATAGTCTCATTAGAGATATTATCACCATATATTTTCATTTGACTAATAATCGAAGACACTTTAGACAAATACTCTTGAATTGATTCTTTCATTGTCATGGATAAACACTCAAATTGAGTACTAAGAGTTTGTAATTTTATTGCAATTACCTTCTTATCACCAAAATACTCTTGTTTAATGATCTCACATGCTTGCTTAGAGGTTGACGCAGCGGAAATTCTTGGGAAAATCTCATCATCCAATGCCGATTGGATAAATAATAGAGCCTTCGCATCTTTCTTGTGATTTTCCCGCAACTTTTGATCAGGTTCAGTCGGAGCCTCCTTGTGTTCTTCATACCCTTGCTCCACCATCTCCCACAACTCTTGAGACTTGAAAAAAGTCTTCATCTTGAGACTCCATAAATGATAATTCCCCCCCTTAAATTGGGATTAAGGGTTGAGACACATTACCAACATTGTTTGCCATGGACTCACACACAAAACTCTTACTAAAAAAATTGCTCTCAAAATAAAGAAACAGTTTTACGTTTGTTTCTCTCACTCAAACTCTCTCCTCCCCTTTTTTTTGTTGGGAAATTCTCTCTGGTAGCCCTGTACTATTGTTTTTTCTCTTTGGTGGCTTTTCTTATGGGTTAATGTCTCTGGTAGCCCTAAATTAATTAAAATGTTAGTAAAATAGGATTATTTAATGAAAAACGTTTAGTTAGTGTTAAAAAACGTTAGTTAGTTAGTTAGTGAGTTAGTTTAGGTTAACCTAACCCTAAACTCTAAACCTAACCCTCTCCCACCACCACCCCTCCCCCAACCCAGCAGCCCCCCTCCCACCACCCCTTCCCCCACCGTCCCAAGCAGCCCCCACCACCCCTACCCCACTGCACCACCACCCCAACATCCCCCTCCCCGGCCCCCTTCCCCCATGACCCCCCTCCACCCTCCCTTGCAGCCCCCTCCCCCTCCCATTTCCACAGCATTAATCGCCCCTCCCCTTCCCCCGCCGTCGCGCAAGAAATCCTGCAAGGGAAGAGAGAGAAGCGTCGGTGAACGACGACAACAAATCCGGCAAGATCGACGGCAACAACACCGCCAAGGGAAGAGAGAGAAGCGGTGCAACAACGGGGGAAGGGGAGGGCGTCGGCCGGGGAAGGGGAGGGCGTCGAGCGCAACCCCATCTCGCGAACAACAATGGGGGGAGGGGGAGGGCGTCAACGGGGGAAGGGGAGGGCGTCAACGGGGAGGAAGGGGAGGGGGTTCAGCGGGAAGGGGAGGGGGTGCGAGGTGCGGTGAGGGTGGAGGGGGTCTTTGCGGGGAAGGGGGCTGCGGGGGAAGGGGGAGGGGAGGGGGGTTGTTTGAGTGGTGGTGTAGTGGGGTAGGGGGGGGGTAAGGGGTGGTGGGGGTAAGGGGTGGTGGGAGAGAGTTAGGTTTAGAGTTTAGGGTTAGGTTAACCTAAACTAACTCACTAACTAACTAACTAACGTTTTTTAACAATAACTAAACGTTTTTCATTAAATAATCCTATTTTACTAACATTTTAATTAATTTAGGGCTACCAGAGACATTAACCCATAAGAAAAGCCACCAAAGAGAAAAAACAATAGTACAGGGCTACCAGAGAGAATTTCCCTTTTTTGTTTTATTTTGTGGATCGAACCCGGTGTTCGGATACCTTGTTAAAGTGAAGAGATAAGAAGAAAGCAAGGATAACTGATATTGCTACGTAATATTGTTGCTTCTCATTCACTTTGAAAAAGGAATTACAAGTGCTTAAATAATAAAGAAACATAACTACTACGTACTTCCGATAAACTATAAACGTGAGACACAAAGTGGAGGCAAAAAGACCCACTAACTACTAATATTCCTTAACTAAGTAACAAACACACTTTGACTAAGTAAAACAAACCACTAACATCAGTCATCCACTAACAAATACTGAAGCTAGAAAATAGGTAACAATAACAACTTAACTTTGAAGCATACACCAACAAGATTGAGGAATGGGGAAAATGAAAACCCGAGAGAAAGAAAGGGAGTGAGGAGTGAGGAATGCTCGACACGACATGATAAGTACGGTGGTCGGTGGTGGATTGTGGGTTGTGCATGGACAATATCATTTTCAAAATTTCTTACGGACATAAACGGATTGCCACACTTATCGACTCACTCATTTTGAAACTCCAAAAGTTAAAAGTTTGTTAGGAGCTCATCCCCATTTTAAACCCATATAGTTAAAATCTGTAATGGATCCCATCGAGCCAACATGTCAAGTTCATCAGGTATTACTAATTACATGGATCCAACACGAATTTTAGATTATTTTATTTTTGGAGTTCAAGTCAGTCAAAAAATCCTAGATTACTTGAACAAAGTCACAGTTGCACGTATGAAGGGCATAGGTCCAACAGTCATATCAACTATTAAGTGCATTCAACAAGGATCATGACAGTGTCTCATGCCATACATGTTCCTAGAAAGCATTGTATGAAGTGGCTTAGATTAAGGAGCGACTCATTTCACTGTGGCCTGAAAATCATGTATACTTGAAGTTTCCCCCTGCAGCCTGAAAGTTGTCCGCTAATCTCTTTTTTTCTCTTTTTTTTGGTAAAAGTAAGTGATTTCATTAAAGTCCAAAACTCAAAGAATTAGTGACCCGTTATAACCCAATCATGGTTAAACTTGGACCAACTATGAACCTGTCACTCATAGAGGTTGAGTTTGAGAAAAATGAATTGTATCTGATAAATAATTTGGGAACAATGAGTAATGTATGGGTTCTTTATGATCCGGGATATAAAAGGAATGCGTTAGGATCAACAGAAGAAGAATTTAGTATCTTACAAGAAGTGCAGATTGAATTTGATAACATAGGTGTTCTGTAACACCTAAAACTGTGTGATATTGGACCATGTGAAAACCCTAATGCAATGAGAAGCTAATGTAGTTAGGATTATGAGAGAAGTTGAGCTCCATTCTCAGTGCAATAAAAGAGAAGGATATAATTCAAGGGAGAAGAAACATTAATCGTGTGACGTACGTGACAGATTTTGATTTTCTAAATGATCTTCAAATAGAAGCCACGGAAGGATGGAGGGATGAAGCTTCAGTAAAGAGGGAGAAACAAGCATATTCTTCTGGTTTGAGTTAGGTTATTATTGTAATTTAAGGAAGTATTTCTGAGATTTTTTAATTGGGGTAGTAGCTTAGTATGCAACAACCCTCACTTGTGTTTTTTAGATTTTTAGTTCAGTTCAACTCATTTAAATGTAAAGTTTGCATATAGCTGTGCATATATGAGACATTTCATCTTTTCAAAAATGTTACTATCTTGTTCGTTATTTGTTGTTGTTGTTTCTTTACACTCATTAGCCAGCCTGTACTGAAAGACCACAGAATCCTGAATTTGCATGACCAATCCGATCTAGCTTAGTCCAAATTTATGTCCCGGCCAAAACAAACCAGATATCTTCTTTACATTATACAACTTGATTGTATTATACAACTTAATGATATTATGATATAATCACTAGTGGAAAAAAACTTAATTGACACAAACAAATTGGTTCGGTTCTCCCAAAACCGAATCGAAGAATACTTTTTTTTTGGCGCAGTTTTTTGGCCCCAAAACTGATCCGATTTGGAGACGAATCGGATCAGTTTTGTAAAGTAATCTGATTCTCCTTCAAACCGAATCAGCTTCGTGGGCCAAAAATCTAAAACCCAACGTTCCCCCCATAAATTAAACGGGCCCAAAATTTGCGGCCCAACTTCCCCATAAATGACACCCTACCTCTCCTCTTATCTCATAAGCCCAACGAACAAAGCAATACCCTAATCCTTCTTTTGCGTCTCTCTCATTCTATCCCACCCCTCTCTCAATTTCTCTTCCCTCTCTCAAAAACCCTAATCCCTACTTCATCTCTCAAATCGATCCTCTCATCCGCCAGCCTATCTCTCCTCCTCTTCTACGCCGTGGAGGTTCTTCTGTCAACGCAAACCCGCCGTGGAGGTTTCAGCCATAGGATCATCTCTCTCCTCTTCGTGCACGTTGCTCTGTCACTATAGGTTCGTCGCTCTCCTCTTCCTCGCTCGTCGCCCGTCGAACTTTGCTCAACCACCATCTTCATCGCGTTTATCAGGGATTTCCGCTCATACACTCTTCGTCGAAGATTACGTCAACCACCATCTTCGTCACTTTTATCTATAATTAGGCAATAGTTAGAGTTCTTTCCGTCCTTTGAAATTAGTTTTTTTTTATTTCGTCCTCTGTAATTCGTTTGTTTTAATTTTGTTTGTTGTAATAGCTATATGTTTGTAATTCGTTTGTTTTAATTCGGTAATCCCTCTATTCGCCATTTGAAATTATGGTTTTTTTCGTCTTTTTTAGCTAGTTTCTTTTAATTTTGTCTTCTGTAATTATTTATTGTAATTTTATTTATTTTATTTTTGTTTGTTTTTAATTTGGCTTTCTTTCGTTTTTTTGGTTGTTTTACTCTGCTTTGTTCGCTGTGAATCTGTCGAAAGTTTGGCTCCAAAAGTTGGGGTTTTTTGATTTCTTAACCCTTTAAAACTGATCCGCTTTTTTGGTGAAAACTGGACCAGTTACCCATTACTGATCCGGTTTACACCAAAAATCAGACAAGTGAAGTGGATAACTGATCCAGTTTTTGGTGAAAATTGGATCAGTTAGTGGATAATATATCCGGTTGAAAACCGGATCAGTTAACTTTTGTTGAGAAGTACATGACATATTTTGATTTTCTAGAAAGATCTTCAAATAAAAGTCAAGGAAGAACAAAGGGCGAAACTAAGGAACAAGCATATTCTTCTAGTTTGAGTTATGTTATACTAAAAGTAGGTATTTCTGACCTTATTTAAATTGTGCTAGTAGCTTAGTATGCAGCGGCATTCACTTGTAACTTTTAGTTCAGTTCAAGTCATTTAGAAGTAATGCTTGTATATAGCTGTGCATATATGAGATATTTCATCTTTTAAAAAATGTTATTATCTTGTTCGTGATTTGCTGTTGTTGTTTCTTTACACTCAATCGTCAATTCGTATCGAAAGACCGAAATCCTTAATTTGCATGACCAATCCGATCCGGTTTCGGTCCAAATTTTGGTCCCGGCCTTACTTTTCACACTCCTAGGTAATTCAAAGATGTTAAGATAACGTATGACAACTTAGGGATTCCGTTATAACCTAATAATGAGATGATAAAAAAATCATGTGGGAACTCAAAAGCAAAGGAAGCTCAAATTATCAATAATTAGTATTAGTAGTGTCTATTTTTCCTTTTATTATTTGATTCAACTTAAATATATGAGTGCTACTATAAAGCTTTTGATAAGATAGACAAAGATAATGCGCAACATTATTACCAATCATCTCCCAATGTTTTTTACAATGAAATCACATATTAAATAACATCAATAATGGAGGTGCAATTTTTGCCAACTCTATAAATATGATATGATATATTATTTTATTTATATTGTACATCATTTTTCATCTTTGTTATAAGTTAAACATGAAATCTTTATTCTAAATTATTAAAAATGAAATTTCTCTATAAAAAACTTGAACATGAAATTACTTTATTGAATGTATAAGGGCAATCTTAGACTTGACTTTCATTAATGTCTCAGCCTTAAAAGATTGTCTCTAATACTTGATATAACATCTTAATTATTAAAAATTGGTCTAGATATATTATAATATATTATGCCCAAAATTATCTATATCATAAGCAATAGTGGAGGATAACAATATATTTGACTTGGATTATTCTTATTATTTCCACAGTTTAAGATACTATAGCCTTATGTAATAATTAATTGCCTAAGTTAAATATTTTTTTTAGATATATATGTTTCATTTTAGGAATTCGCATTTTGATAGGAAAATTTTCAACCAACAATTGACACGTGTCAATTAGTTGCTCGTGTTTTAATACTACTATATATATATATATATATATATATATATATATATATATATATATATATATATATATATATATATATATATATATATATATATATATATATATATATATATATATATATAAAATCTTTTTCTCAATGTTATGCATTATTCTTAACCTAACGCATCCCTAAACATAATATTGAACTAAAATAGACTTAGGCCAAATGTAAAATGAAAATTGCCCAATTAAGCCTGTATTGGATGATCAAATAGCACGAATCACCATGTCTATTCATCCTCTTTGCCCAACCAGTCCAAAAAAATAGAAGATTTTTAAGCGAAAACTAAAGAGAATAGTTATGATCAGGAATGAGAGAAATGTAGAAATTTTTGGTAAGTTAGGAAAAATCGACTAGTCTGGTCAAACCCATATATCTAGTCTTGAGATTTTTTTTTACTTTTATTACCTTTACTTTTCCTACTTTTAATATTTATTACCTTTTAACTTTTTCTCTGAAATGTACCATCTTTTGTTTTGTAAATAAAATATACCAATGTTACAATCTGCAAACGAATTCCATCTAAACTTTCATCCAAGTGGGGCCCACTAACAGGTTTTTTTAGTTTTTCCCCTTTTCACCATGTTATTATTCCTTAATTTTTTATACAAAAAGTTCAAGACCTGGGCACACATTAAATCCTAAGGGTCCGTTCTGTTCAACTTATTTTAACTTATATAAGATTTTATAATATCAGATAAGATCAGATAAGATAAAATAAGATAAAATAAGATAAGATAAGATAAATAAGATGTTAGACACACACAATAAATTATCTTATAAGATAAGATAAGATAAGATCAGATAAGATTTTATAAGATCTTATAAGATAAGATAAGATAAGATAAGATAAGATAATATAAGATAAGACAAAATAAGTTGAACAGAACAGACCCTAATTCCACAAACAAAAGTAAAATCAAATAAAGGGAATTACTGCGCATATTATATTAAATTTCCATATTTGGAGATCCTCTAAACAAAAAGCATTCTACTAAAGAGAAAAAATTGTATGTTGTTGTTGTTTAGGGTTTATAATTGAAAATTTAGTATTTTTTAACAAGTAATGTGCTTACAAAGTCGTTGGGGCTAATTTGCATCCACTTAATGTATTTGATGATTGCTAAAATTGATATTATTTTTATAAATTTAAGACTCTTTTTCTCCTAATCCCATTATGTAGAATTAGGGTTCATATGAAATTTGGAGATATTTTTTATCTAATTTCAATTATGTTTTTGTATTGTGGGTCAAATATATATTATCTCAATATGAAATTAATCAATGAAAATTATGCCTATATCCAAAATTATTTAAATCATCAATACTTGTTTAGTAACTTAATTTTGTTTTATATGAACTTGAAATTGGTCGAATTTAAAACTAAAGGGTTTGTCTAAACCAATTTTAACTTTTTTGTGGAAAAATTAAAGTTTTGGAAACAAATTAAAGATAAATAAAAGTCGATGTAAAAGTGTACATGAAAATCTAGGAAAGAGGAGGTAGCAAAAGGGGAAAAGGTTGAGCAAACGATAAATAGACTTCTTTTTTCTAAATAAAAGTGGTAAAAGTCAAATAAAAATTTACAAGGGAAAAAATCAAAATCAAAAGATGTGAAGGTGGTAAAAATAGATACTTAAAAAAATCTGAATTATTGAATACAATTAAAGTTAGCAATCTCCAACTCAACATGTACCAGACTTAAAATTACCAACCAATCAAATCCAAACAACTCAACAACTTGACTCGATTAATTGAATCAGTGATTGCTTAATAGGATACAAAAACTCATTAAATTGAGATGTTGAGTTAACTTGCCTTTTCTTGGTAATTGCAATGGAATTTTCTAGACCCAAACCATAGCTATAAAGCAATTATAGTAATAATTTGAAAGCTAATGTAGAAATTGTTTTGTTAAGAGTATAACCCGCATGTCAGTTGGGAATAGTTGTCCCACATTTAAGAAATAAAGATATAATGAGTAACAATGTGGTCACACTCTCATGGTATTAGAGCGGACGATCCTGGCCCATTATGAAATCCAAAATGAACAGTGGTAAAGATCTATTTGGGGAAAGGTAAGTCCAACAAAATTGTAATTGCCCTCAGAAGGGGCTCAATTGACTTCATGTTGGAAGTCTAAAGAGGACCCATCGAGGATGTTGTGTGACTTATCCATCTTGCAAGTTTAAAGGTGGTTCACATGTGAGGGGGATTGTTAAGAGTATAACCCACATGTGAGTTGAGAATAGTTGTTCTTCATTGAAGAAATAGAGAGAGAATGACTAAATACAGATTGGTGGATTATCCACCTATTACCAATTGGTTTTAGGATGGAACCTTGCTAACCTTGTATGTGGTCAATGTAACAGCCTTCCGAGCTGCTAGCTAATCACACTTAATATACACAAATCTCAATTAACACTTAATAAACCTCAAACTTATATTTACTCGCAGCGGAAACATAACCTATCCCGGACATGTGGATTAGGGCCCACAACAAACAACTTGAAAACCAATATTAGATTACATAATACTTTACTCAAACCCAAATAATATAACACTTAATTCTTAAATAAGCATTTGGTACTTTAAATAACCAAACTCTCGCTTGGATCCCCTCTGAGCTTCCAATACAAACTTGCAAATTACAGAAGAAGATACAAAGCAAAAACAAAACTAAAATGAGCTGAAAACTCATTAGCTTTACTTCAGCCCGTCAAAAGGGTTTTAGTTCGTAACTATCTTTTATATAATAAATAAACTTGGTAATTGTTCGGAAAATAATTCATCCTTTAAAATATATTGTTGGCGTAGCTCAATCACTTAACACAAATCGCTGGCAAGTACAGGTGTGGCGGAAACTTAACTTAACATAATATAACACAAATTACGACATTCTCTGGTCTTAACTGTACTTAATATATCCGAATCATTTTTCTACACATGTACCTCGCCAACTTTTCATCTCAATTCAAAAGCTAAGGCAGCCAAAACAAATACGAAATTCTTTTTACATTATCATACTAAAATCATATTTAAGAAACATAAACATTTCCGAACAATTCCAATAACGTAACATAAAAGCAGTACTAGTTCTAGAATTAACACTTGTAGATGCATCTATAACCATGGCTATAAACGATATACAATATTAAAAACACAACACACACACACAAGCATGTAAATACATTTTCTTTGAACATAAATGTCACCTCAATACGACAATCACTTGAATATAAATACAAGAACCATTATACGCGACCTCCAAGAATCATAACTTGATCTTATCTTAGCTTGAATCATATATATCTCCATAGTAATTCTCCAATAATCACCTCACAACAATAATAACAACAATTAACATTAATCTCTACTATAATTGAGTTAAATAAATTGACTTGCTCACACCTTCTAACTCTTTTATGAACTAACTATAACTCTTAAATACAAACCCTTCTTCTAATCTAACTCACATCATCAATCGCACTTGCTAACTCTGAATAACCCCAAGTCTAATTCATAGAGAATATTATCAAACAAAATAATTAATAAAATCAGATTTTATAAAATATCTTAAAAAGGATCAATACATATTATGACCTTCAATCCATTAAATAAAAAGGAAAGATTCAATCTTTAATTTTAATAAACTCCTATCATAGCTGATTTTGCTAATCAATAATTAGAGGTGAATCTATTAATGAAATCAGTCCACAAAATTCATTAGAACTAGAAATTGAGTTCTTGCAATAAAGAAGAGGAAGATGATAACTTAACTTATACTTTCTAAAACCAGAATTGGATTTCCTTTTGAAATGAATCAATAACTTGCAGAGAAGGGAAGGAACAACAACAAAACACCAATCAACCACGACAACAATGACTCACTGGAGCACCAGCCCACGGTGGCCGTAATTCATGGCTGGGCTGCACCACCACCCCGCAGTAGCAGCGGCACCAAGGTACAGCAGCAACAAAACAGAACAGAGGAGAAAGAAATGGGAACCACCAAAGCATATCAGTAGAGGACAGAGAAAATAGAGCAGAACCACCGAAGCAGCTCGACGACGCCGCAGCAACGGAAGAACGCCGGCTCGAGCACCACCGGTAAATTTGGACACAAAACCCGCCACCCTAAACAGATGACGCGAGGAGGGAAAAATTTGAGCAAGAGAGGATGCTAGAATAAGAGAGAAATTGGGGTTTCTTCAATTTTTAGTAATGAATAATAAGAAATTGAGAGCTTGAAACTCTTATAATATTTGACACCTCAACAGAGATACAATTGGTTTTTTTTTTGTTTTTTCTAAAATCAAAATACTAGTAACATATAGTACAACTCATAATTAGTTTCACACCTATGTTTAACAAAATAATTTTAAATTTAAAAGATCCATTTATGTTAATCAACTGTATAAGTCGTTATTATCATCTGCTTAAAATCCGACTATTGCAGTCAAACTATCATCCATCACGGGTTTGTGTTAGGCCCAATGAAATTTAGTATGTACCCATCTCACTAGAATTTCAATTTCGATGTGACTCTATTTAGGAATAGCCATTTCAAATCAGATGATGGATAAGGCCCAATTCAATTTTTTTTTGAAATTCAAAATATTTGTATTTGAAATCGATCCACTTCCATATAGATATACTACCTCTGTTCTCTTTCTATTGCAACAATAGAGTTTTCACGCTTGCCAATACACAACTTTAACTATTAATATCTTTCATTACGTTTTAGTAAAAATTATACAAATTTGATATTTTGAAAGGATAAATCGAGACGAATATAATAAGATCCCACGTGACTATATTTTTCCTTACGTAAAAATCACAAGAGATAGTGAAAGGGTGGTGAGTGAATAGTGTAAAAATCTCATTGTTGCAATAGAAAAAGAATGGAGGAAGTATTATTCAGGCCCATAATATATATGAAAAGTAAATGCAATCTAAAAATTGTCATTTCAAACCTAACTTTAAAAATCCATCATCTCTTTTTCTCCTCTACTTTCGATGCACTTTTCTCTCTCTCCTCTTATGCTTTTCTATTGTGATAATATCTTGTGAGATATTAGGAGATAAACTTAGATATAAGATTAGAAAATATTTTTGTTATGGTTTCTTTTGGTCTCATAGGAGTAGGATTCTTGTAATATATATACTTCGTTAAATCCTAACTGTGGCAAAAAAAATTGAGAACGGGTACGAAATTTATGGAACGGTTACACTAGCCGACTAGCGTTTAAAATGTGTGTTGAGTTGTACTCAATGGTGACCTAACCTCAAAAAGTAATCAACGCCTGCATCACGAGCACGAATTACGGGCCAGATGGTGGTGCACACTATATAGTAGTCCACCTCTAGTTCACCTCTAACGTAAGATATGTCCATTACTCTCCTAACACAGTCTAAGTAACTTTCATGTTAGCAAAGAAAAATAAAAATTGAAAACAGTGAGTTGAGAAAAGCTTTAGATCTCCAAGTCACACTAATTTTTCTCTATGATTTATTTTCGCAACACAATCACACGCAACATAAGTTACATAACATGAGAAAATGATATCTATCAAGATCTAGTCAAAATGACAAGCCTTGTTTTATACTCCTTATGTAATTTTTGCTCCATTTTACTTTTCCGTAATACATTCCGTACCTTGCTAAAAAACCGATCCTTATTTACCAACCACACATTGTCTAGCCAAATCCAATTCTCTCTCGATACGTTCCTCAAAAAAAGAGAAAGACAATCAAACAATTCCCAATCATGGTCCTTGCGGATCGGATCATCCATATAATATACAAAGGAAAACTCCAGATATTTGATATCTTTCTCTTTGAATGAGATCTCAATTCCAGCGACGATTTCATTAGATATCTTACAACTAGAATCCCTATTTTTTCCGATCTAGATCCTCCACCACCGCGAACCCCGGTTAGATTCAGGCATGATGGAGTTGATAAATACACAATTATGTAAAAAAAAAATTAAAAGAAAAGACAATTAACAAAACCAATCCAAAAAAGAAAGTGGGCACTCAAAAGAAGAAACACGCAAAATTTAAAAAGTAAGCTTTCTTGTTATGGTCTTTTCCTTAAAAAGAAATTTGTAATTTGTAAGACAAGTTCTGATTTTCTTTGTTGTCTTTCTCGAAAGTCATGGTAATGAATGTTGTGTTTAAAATGTAGCACCATCTTCATCTTGTCTTCCACCAATCCCGTTTCCCAATGGCACTCCTTACCCCATTTTTCGGGATCTTTGCATAATGAAACTGCACGAGAAAGAAAAAATTTAATAGAAAATAAGTAAAATAAAAAATTAGGAGTGGAGTTTTGTTTGGTTGAGATAATAAGATTGTGAGGCCAAATATCCTTCTCCTCCCTTCCCCCACTTTTCCTTTTCTATTGGGATTGAGTTGCACCACACATTAATAATTGCTCCCTTTGTTTTTTTTAAATTTGCTAAACCCTTTTTAAATGGATAACTAGTGAGTGTCCCGGGAGATGCCCCGATTTTTTTTCTTGTCTTAACTTTTTATCTAGTGAGGAAAAATTGACGTCATAATTTGAAAAATATACCCTTAGATGTTTGGGAATGAAAGCAATAGCTTCACATTGTACAAGGAATTGGAGTAAGAGTTTATGTCTACAATAATCTATTATTATCACCATAAATATGTTAGGTATCTAACTACTTGTATAAGTCTTTTAATGAGATATAATTACAAGACTTTATTTTATTTTGAAATACTAAACAATGATGTTATGTTGGATTCATGGTTAAGCTCTCACTTTTCATTTCAAAGGTCACGTGTTCGATACCTTGTAACTACACAACATTAGAGCTTTAGAGGAGAGGAGAGGGTGGCATATAGACTTTCTTAGAAACGCCTTTTAATAAGTTGTTATAGATGTTTCAAATTACTTACTTGGTTCCTATTTTTTTGAATGTAGTCTTCATATTATTTCAACATATTTTATCCTTATTTTTATTATCTCCTAATAAAGTTATGGTCTCTGACCTCCCTCTAACTCGCATCTTTTAAAATCTTATTTGAAAGTAATGTGTAGCAAGTAAAAATAAGCTGGAAGAGTAGTTGAAGATAGTTTGGTTTTACAAAATCTGATTTTTGCAATTTTTCCACTAGATAATTTGGTAACAAAATTTCCAACGTTACTGTGTTCTATTGCCGATTTGCCATACCACCTTCAAAACGTCTTCTTTCTACTATTTGTTGACAATTAGAGCTTAAAAATAAATCTTATGTTTTCTTGTATATGATATGCCGTAAGTCCCCTTTGTTGGAAGCACCCCATCATAACTTACCAGTTACCATAATTAGGGGTGTCAGAAACAGACCTGACCGTTGGGTCAACCTGATTCTAACCTGACTTGAACCTGGTTCGACCTGTGAGGGTCAGTCTCCAGACCTGATTGAAATCTGACCTGGGATTACCCAGACCTGACCGGCACCTGGCAAGATTATATGCCGACCGACCAGGCACTCGTATTCAAACTCGAACCCGACCATACTCAACCAGATATTACTAAAATTTAATTATTTTTTATATCCATAAAATCATTTAAATATATAAATTTATAAACTTTCTTACATTTAATAATTAATTAAATAAAAAAATAAATTACATTTAATTTAAGAGTTAAACTTTAAATATCATGTACTTGTTTATATTTTCTATAATTACCTAATGTCCTCATTTTCAAATAATATTAAAAAATATCTTATTAAACCCTATACTCCAAATTTATTACCCCATTTTAATGTTCTACTAAATTTTCCTCATTTTTTCTACCAAATATTCTACCAAATTATCTCTTTTTAATATTCTACCAAATAATATCTCACATTCTCGTAACACTATACTGAACAACAACATATGAGCTTATAAAAAATCTGCAATTATAATAAATTATACAAAAAATCAAGATTTAGTGAAATTACATAAAAATCACACAAAAAGAATAAATGTGGAATTATATGAAATTACACAAAAGTCAATAAATCTGGGGACAAAATGGAACGATATTACACAAAACAAAATTAATCAACACAAAAATTAACAAATTTTTCAATCTTCATCAACTATTCTGCACAAGTTATCCCTGTCAACAATAACAAAAAAAAAGTAAATCAAAAGATTCAAATAATATACTATTAGCACATATATTCAAAACAACAGAAGATAAAGTATAATAAAAAAAATTCAGAAACTCAAAATCTATAAATCTGCAATTAAATTCTAGTAAGATGCAGAAATTCTAGAACGTTAATCCATTGTACTAATACTTCCTCCCTTCTAAATTAAATTGAATGCAACACTTACACCGTCTACAATGCACTACTTTGACGAACCATCACCAAAATTCGATATTTCAAAACTTCATATACTTTTCCTATATGGGTGATAATTCCAAGTCAAAGTTTATAAAAGTTCGACCATCAAAATACAAACAAGGAAAGTACAATATAACTCATTCTAAACATTTACCCAATTACCCTCAACCCATGATAAAACTGCAATCAACAAGTGCAACTAAACTAACAAAACACCATCTTTATTAGCAACAGTGTAATTGCCGGCGTTTAAGCGGATAGCTTCAGCAGTAAGTTGAAGAGAACGAGGAGAATGCTCTTCGGAGATATAAACAGCTCGAAAATAGTCCATTGTTTCTCTGAATTCGTCAGTGTATGCGATCGGCACCACTGGGTTGGGCCCGTCGTCTTGGGGCACTGGAGTTACGTCGGCCCATTCTGGTCTTTGGCTCAGTGGAATGGTTTCCTCTTCGTCGGAATCCATTGTTGAATTTTGGGAGACACAAGAGGAAAGACTGGTGGTGGTGTAGAAAGAGAGTGAGAGGGGCCAGGGGAGAGAAAAGATGCGCGAGAGAGATGGAAGATGATTGAGGAAGATGAAGAGGGAGGCTATGAGCCGTGAGGAAAGATGATGAGAAGAAATGGAGGGTTTAGGGTTAGGGGGGATTCAATGGTTGGATTTTGATCTTTTTCAATCAATGGTCTTAATTCATAATCCATGACATTATTTTTTGACCAATGAGAACTGAGAATGGCCAATCACATAGATTGCTAACTTAAATACTTAATCAATGGTTGGATTTTCATCTTTCTAAAATCAATGGTCTAAACTACTAATAAACTAGTATTGTATTTTGATATTATTTTGATTTGAGTATTCTATATTTCTAATTCTAATATTATTAGTTTAGTAACTTTAAAAATTAGTAGTATTATTATAAATTAATAGAAATTATAAAATTTCAAAATTAAATTAGTATTATTGATTTTTAAGAAATTATTATTCTAAATTTATAAATTAGAAATATGTGAACGTGTTACATGTGGTGATTAGGGTTTAATTTAATACTAACATATAAGACGTAACACAATAACAGTTACCGATTAGTAACACAATAACAATTAGTTGATTAGTAACACACACAAGTTGATTTGACTTCATCTTTTGATGATTGATCATTAGTGACTTTAATATATATTGTTTATTATATACTTCGTTGGAGTAACACATAAATGCAGTAAGCCATTAGCCAATAATCTAAGTCTTAGTTTAGTAATTAACTTTACTCATTTATATAAATTGTTGTTATGTTTATTATTATTATTGTACAACATATGAACCCTCATTATAATCACTTAGGCCTCATATGAACGATAGTTATAAACATATGATTGTTATTTTTTATAATATTATAACATATCAAGAGTCGTTATACTAATTTATAACCAATAGAGTATTAGAGTGGTTTTACAATTATTTGATACCAATGTAGTACTAAAATAATGTTTAATCATATTGATAAAATAGTTTGTTTATACTTTATCATATATAGTCACAACATATATATACATATATATCGCGTTATGTTTGTTATTGTTATGACTATTATTAGCATTGTTGCTACCATTACTATTAGTATTTATATTGTTATTGTTATTGTTAGTAATCTTGTTCTTATTTGTATTACTATTGCTATTGTTAGCATTGTTACTATTATTGTTATTATTATTTGTATCATTATTATCATCATCATCGCTTTATGTTTATCATTATTATTATTCTCATTATCATCATATCTATTTACAAACTTATATATCAATCATAATGCTTATAATAATAAATCATTTGTATAAAGCTTGGAATTGATCGTCTACTCGTTATTATTGTCATTGGTTATAATATATAATATTAGAACATATGAAGAGTCGTTCTACTCCTTTACTCATTAGAGTGGTTTTACGTAGTTGATTAGTCGAAATAAGGGTTGACTAAGAGAATACACTAAACATCACGGTAAACAATATAGTGTTTTTATTAGTTTTTCGTTATCATCCATATATTTATCACACACACTCATATGTATTTTTACCTATTATCATTGTCGCTTTATGTTTGTTAGTATTATTATTCTCATTACTATCATAGCTATTTACAAACTTATATATCAATCATAATGCTTATAATAATAAATCATTTATATAAAGTTTGGAATTGATCGTCTACTCGTTATTATTGTCGTTGGTTATAATATATAATATTAAAACATATGAAGAGTCGTTCTACTCCTTTACTCATTAGAGTGGTTTTACGCAGTTGATTATTCGAAATAAGAGTTGACTAAGAGAATACACTAAACATCACGGTAATCAATATAGTGTTTTTATTGGTTTTTCGTTGTCATCCATATATTTATCGCACACACATATGTATATATATGTCGATCTTAAAACTTTTATTAATATGATTCGTTTACAAAATCCATAACAAAATCAAGATGGCTCGATCAGGAGTTACCCGAAGTTGAATTGACGTTCAATAGCGAATGGACCCGATGTTTCACAATGATCGAACTAAGGTCATTACTAATTCAACCCGAGTACATTTGACTTAACTCAACCGTACATGAAACCTAAATACGACCTGCGCAAACCCGGGAAAAAAAATGTCAATGGGCGATCATATCCGGGAATGGATCGACTTGTAAATGAAACGCTCAGATCTGTCCGGTACCCAGTTGAACAAAACCTGACCAATCATGACCTGGGGCACTGACAATCAGAATCCTGACCTGTCCGGGTCTGACCTGGTTCACCGTGGGTATACCCAGAACCTGTTTGAGAACCTGTTTTGACACCCCTAACCATAATACCATCTCTCTAGATTGATGGAATATATGCTTATCTATTTGACTATTTTTCTGAATTAACTGACACAAAGAGTTCTAAACCAACTCTAAGTCTGGCCGTCTGGCCCGGGCTTAGTCTTTTTACGTGATAAGTCACACGAGCATGCATAAATACCGATTTTGGATTGGGCTAATGCGTTAAATGTTATGCAAAATAAATTTTTATGAATCCTAGAGGGCCTATGATGAGTCTTAACTCTTAAGTGGTACTTGGGTGTATCTAAACCACTTTTCACTTGACCTATTTTTTGTTAAATTAATCTAAAGTTATTTTATTATTTTCTCTTATATAATAAACTAATTTTCACTAATAAACTTATTTTTGCTAAATAATATAATGTTAAGGTAAACTGTACAAGGTCTAAAACTTGCAATTGAATTTCATTTATAGTACTATTTGTCTTTGTAACCTTCTATACCAAAGGATTGAAAGTTTGGTAAAAGTAAAAGTTACCATAGTGGGAATTCGATTTTTTTTAAAAAAATATATCTCTAAGAGGTGAAAGGGTTCAAATCTTGACTACATAAATTCATTTTTGACAAATTAAAATTAGCTTGTTGAAAACTCATCCTTCCTCCCGATCCCAATCAAAAAGATTAAAAATTGATAAAAGAAATAAAATATTCACATTGAAAATCACAATTATGGTCAGTAATTATAATTATGGATCATTTTATAACAATCTCAATTATGGATATGCCGCCTTAAAATGATCTAGTCAACTTAAAAAACAAATTTAGAAATGTAAATAATGATGTATCAAGTTTGGACTAGTTAGGACATGTTAGGTCATGCTAGCAACGAGAGGGCAAAACGAACAAACTAGTGAAAACAACATAAAAAAAAAATAACTTAAATAAGCATTTGTGACTTAGGTCATATCAAAAAGGTATCCACGGTTGGTTCTTTTGACTTATAACTCAATATTCGAATTATTTTTATAAAAAAAATAGATAAATAAATAATTAGATTGAAAATGATGAGACAACACCTTTGAATATTATTTTTGAGTTCGTCGATTGGTGCGCCAATTTCAAGGGTGAACTCCACAGAATCACCCATATCGCGACTTCTTGTATAATTGCTGATACTTTGGGAAGCTAACTCTTTATTTGGATAGTACCTAATCTCATTGTCAAATGTTGAAGCAACTGTTGTAAGGATGCCAATCTTTTCAATGATCACCTGTTTCAACCTTGAGTATGTTAGATGAGCAGACATAAGCTAATAATCACCTTCACATAGTCAAGTATATAACATCATTAATAGTTCATGAAAAAGCGGCCCCCTTTACTATGTTCTAATGTATCACACAAAACTAACCATTGTTGAGTATGTGTTGAAGATGATAAATGAAGGTGTGTGTTGTCAATGAGTATTGGCAACAACTAACAGCAAGGCAGCAACGAGCATAGTAAGAGCTAGCACGAACATTGTGTCGCATAGCAGTAGCCCGCAGGGATTGGCGCATCAAAACTGCAGACTTGCTGCCTGCCCGCAGGTTTGACCCTGCTCCCGCAGGTTTTGCCGCCAACGCTAAGGGATGTTTCCTCTTGGTGTTTGGTTTTCCTAGGGATTCTAGGCTTATGTTTGAGCCCTAGTATAAATATGTTTGAAGCTGTTTTATTTATGCTATGCCATATGTGAAGGGAGAGAATTATTCTTCAATCTAGAGAGACTAGAGAACCTAGAGAGGTTAGAGAGTCTAGAGAGATTAGAGAATTGAATTCTCCTTGTATCATCATCTCATATTCAAAGTCCTAGTGCAGTGTTCGTAATTTTCTCCCTAATTCCACGTTAAAACTTTGTGTGTACTTTATTGCTTTATTTCTTAATCCTTCGTATATTATACTTCGATTGCTTGATTTGTTAGCGCCTTCGATACGTATTCCTAACAACCATTACTACTATACAATAGCCAATACTAATCTATCACCCTCTCATGTCAGATAGATTTAGTTGACATGATAATTATACTCCCTATTCTACACTCTGGAGCACCACAAACATATATATTATAAAGAGATTTGAGTCAATCAAAGACTCTTCGCTAAGTAATAGAATCAAGGACCCTTAACTAAGTAAATAAATCAATCTTATAATTTCTTTCCTAGAATATCTCAATACTTTTCCATGCTTGCCTAGTTATGTTGTGTTTCGAGAGGAACCAACTAGAACTCAAATATACCATCTTTATTCTTACGTAGTTACGTGTCTAGTATGCGAGTACGTTGATATTAATGTTCTCTAAAACATGCTATAATATGCGAGACTATATATTGCAAGTTTATGACTACTTATGCCTGATCATATATATAAAGTGCCAAAGAAACGTTAATGAATCTTACTAGAGTGTCATCAATTAGACAACAGTCACCGGTGTCAAAAGGATGGTCTAGGAGTGCCTTGCAAGTATCTCCAATAAGGAACGATGATCCTATAATCGCAGTTCCGATGATGATAATGACTTGTCTAGTCTCAACTCTAAGCATCATAAGCCACAAAGCAAATATGAAGAAGATCAAAAGAGCATTTATAAATCTGTTCAATGCTTTGATTAATTTCTTATTGGCTTTTAATGCACGAGCTAGTAATTTACGATATTCGAATGATTTCACCTGTGGCATATAAATATACATATTCGTGAGCATGTTATTATAAGTGAAAACGTCTTTTACTGAGTTATTATAAAACACTAAAAAGTTAACCCAAATCAAAATTTTATAATAACTTGTTACGGTGTACTACCTCCATTTCCAAAAGATCCTCCTCTTTGACACTTTTCACTATTCACCAAGTTTCACTTTGACCGTTGTTTGTGACTTACACGTAAGAAAAAATATAGTCATGTGGGATCTTGTTAGATTCGTCTCAATATGTATTTTATAAATATCTACTTTTTATGAATTTTACAAATACATAATTAGATATATTAGTTTCCAAAGTTTTACATTGACATACATGAAAAGTCAAAGAGGGAGAATCTTTAGGAAACGGAGGGAGTATATGTGTAACTCACCATGCATGTGTGTTTTTCATTTAATTAGATGGTAATAATGCATGAAAAAACGACAGTGAGAACAAGAGAAACAATGGAGTATATGGGTACAATTATACCATTAATTTCTGGAGATCGTCCTCTCTGATTGCTTGATCATTAGCGCACCAATGACAAATTAATTCTGACACCCGGTCTTTAGGATGATCCTTATTTGTGTTAATGTAATCCTTTAATATTTCCCTTCTAATATAATATAGGAGGAATTGGTTATATTCATAAACAGAAAGCATGTTATACATAGAGAAAACAATAAACTATTGGGCATTATAGTTGATTCATTTTTAGATGAAAAATAAGTAACAAGTCGTGCCATCGTGGTGAATCTTGGGCCAATGAATTAAAGATAAAGGTTTAAATCCTCACTCTATAATTTTAGAGTTCATGATTTGGCAATACTACAACCTTTTAATTATATGTATAAAACAATATATCTAGTTTACCCTAATAAGCCAAAAAAAGGGAAGAATTACGCCCCTACGAGTGCCACAATGATCCTCCATAGCTCGATAACAATCAATAAACAATAAAGATAATATAATAAATAAATAAAAGATTTCGTCAAAAAAAGTTAGAGCATGCATGAAACTAAGAAAATTAAATAAACGAGATGCTTATGCATGCTTGATTCCTTACTTTAATTGAACTTGATCCAACTTTGGAAATATGTCATTGGCAGCTTCAACTGCGGCCTCCTCAATTTCAATGTCGTTGTCTTTGCCATTTTTTTTGTAGGTTAAATTTTCGTTTTTGATTAACCAATTGATTACTTTCTCTATCCCAGAAGAAGACACGTCTTTTTGAGTTACCTGAAGAAGACTCGGCATTTTCTCCTTCCAGGCGTCTTAGTCGTTTTGGCTGTTCTAATAATAAATTGGGCCCTATATATAATACTCCATTTAACTATGAAAGGCGCAAAGTTACTATGTAATCATCATAACAAATCCTCTTGTCAACATACTTGCTTAAAGATTGGGAATTTCAAAATCCTCTACTAGTTTGCCTTTTTAAAAATTAGAAAATTTCTACCTTAAAAAGAAATATCAGTATATAGCTAATAAGCATATCAATATTTATTTTATTTGGTAATTAAGTAGCACCTTCATTAAAAAGAATCATCAAAACTAGTATTACAAAGTACAAATTCAGCATAGCAATTATTCAATTAAACATTAACCTTGAAAAAATATGAAATTTTCTTATCCAAAAAAAGAAAAAAGAAAATTGAGACTAGGAAATCCAACTGAAAATTTGAGGAATCCGAGAAGTAATATAGGAAGGTTTGACAATTTGTTTGATACTTTTGACTTATGGGAATTGAAAGAAGATGGATATGCCGAGAGGAGTAATTATAAATTAGGAACAAGAAAATTGAGTCTTAACTGACTAAAGCTGCAGCATCAATGGAAGATTGGAAGAGATAAGGAAGGAAGCATTTTTTTTCTTTTTCTGTTGGCTTAGCAGGCTCTGAAATTTGGGGCCCTTGGTTGGGGGAGAAGGGGTTTTAAATACGACTTATTTAAAATTAATTGAATGAACAACTCAAGAAATATTCGGTGGGATTCCGTCAATTTTATAATTGTTTACTGCGGCAATTGATAATTTTGGGTTATTGAGATTCATGGGCAATTCAGATTAATATTTAGGGATAGATATTACCTTTCTTTTTTTTTTTTCAAACGAATTGAAATGATTGAAGTTTTTCTATTTGGAAATCAATTCCTTCCTTTCGATGAATACACGGCAGAGCTACTTTATTTTTCAAAATACTTGGACACAAGTGTATAGCCGATTTTTGTTCAATTTCTCGTGGAGTCAAATTCTCCTTCCCATCACACTTACTACCAAATTTACATCCCACCTTATCATTAGTTGCATCATTCTTAGTAACATCATCATTCTGATGATTTTCATTAGGAGTGAGCGTGTTAATCACATGTTGATGCATTAACGCGTCTTGAACTCTTTCAAAGAACTTTTTTATATGGAAGGAAGACTTTGCCCTCAAGATCACTATATCTTTTAAAAGCCAAACGAAAGAACCAAGAATCATGACAATTAGGGTAACAGTAACTTTTGAAAACTTTTTCTTGATTTTTTCATTTTCCTGTGGCATTCCTAAATTTTTAGGCTCAACTACTAAGACCCAAGCAACAAGTATAATACTAAACCACAACACAACCCAAGCAGTCTCAATCAACTCAATAACGTAGTAAATCACATTTTCTTTAGCAGTCCATTTATTTCTTGCAATTTGGTGGAACATTAAATTGAGTAATTTGCTTAATAGAGGGCCGCATAGGATAACTGTAATGAGCATACTGTTGTGATTTAGAAACTAAGTGTTAACTAGATTGTGCAATAATCAACAATAATCAAGAAGAATTGTGAAATTGAAACAACAAACAAGTAATGCAAAGAGAAATGAAAACAAGAAAGAACACACCAAGATTAACGTGGGAAACCCGAGCTCCGGGAGAAAAACCCACAAACTTGCACTATGGAAACTGTTTGGGCCCATTTCTTGGACCAGCCCACCTATGGCGAAGTTACTAAAATACCCCTACCTCTAGGGAAAGCAATCCTCCACCAGCTGGAGCTGACTAAAATACCCTCATTTATTGGAGGTCCCATCCTCTATAAATAGCGGTTGTCTCACCAATCAAAGGGTAAGCAATTCTAAGCTGCAAAACCCAGAGCATCTCCCTCTACATTGATCACTTTCTCTCTCTACCTCAATCATTTACTGACTTGAGCGTCGGAGGGGCGATCCCGGGACCACCCCCGGGGTAGGCTAACCTTGTTTTGCAGGTTTCCGGCGTACGGACAACGGAGCTCAGGCGTACCTTCTTGGGGCCCACATCAAATCTTACAACATATTACAATCCTTAATTTCTTAGCAGAAACAGTTTGGCGCCGTCTGTGGGGATAGTACAAGAAGTTACTTCGCCACCACTCAGCAAGATTCACCTTGTTGCTACTCAGCAAAACCCACCTCATTGTTGCTCAACAATGGCCCCAACCAAGAAGACACGCTCCCAAGCCAACCGTTTCGGGAGAGCTCAAGCATCCCATATGCACCTACGGTGCTATCCCTCTATCCCAATGATGATGATTCCGCCCCAATGGAGAATCCACTGCGAAGTCGGTCATCTCGCAGCATCGGGTCAGACATAAGTAGCTGACCCTCCACCCATAACTGCAACAGACGTCACCTTGATTGCAGCTCATCTTCAACAAACTCTCCAGCAAAGTCTGATGGGTATGGCTTCCACTCGTCACGAAGAGATCATTCGTCCCTCCCGAAATGCTCAGCCTAACCGACTGGGACCTAAATAAAGGGAAGGATCTTCCAAGGGCAACTAAACTAGGCAAGCTACTCACGTCTCTTCAAGGTTGTCAAGAAACATGTTATCACTCGGAAGAATTCGTATCGAAGAACACAAACTCATGAATACTGATCCGAAAGAGGGGTGTAATGACTCGGAATTGCAAAACCCCTCCAGAATAAACAGTGACACCCTCAAGTTTACGGTCCGGCTCAGCCAGACCTACTCATTAAAGGCACCTACTCATCAACGGTACCTACTCATTCGAGGTACCCACTCATCCTTGGCGCCCACTTGGCCAAGGAAATGTGCTCGGCCATAGGTGCCTACTCATCAAAGGCACCTACTCATCAACGGTACCTACTCATTCAAGGTACCGACTCATCCTTGGCGCCCACTTGGCCAAGGAAATGTGCTCGGCCATAGGTGCCTACTCATCAAAGGCACCTACTCATCAACGGTACCTACTCATTCTAGGTACCCACTCATCCTTGGCGCCCACTTGGCCAAGGAAATGTGCTCGGCCATAGGTGCCTACTCATCAAAGGCACCTACTCATCAACGGTACCTACTCATTCAAGGTACCCACTCATCCTTGGCGCCCACTTGGCCAAGGAAATATGCTCGGCCATAGGTGCCTACTCATCAAAGGCACCTACTCATCAACGGTACCTACTCATTCAAGGTACCCACTCATCCTTGGCGCCCACTCGGCCAAGGAAATGTGCTCGGCCATAGGTGCCTACTCATCAAAGGCACCTACTCATTCAAGGTACCCACTTGGCCAAGGCATATACTCAGCCAGAGGTGCCTACTCATTCAAGGTACCCACTCATCCTTGGTGCCCACTTGGCCAAGGAATATACTCAATCATATGTGCCTACTCATCAGATGCACCTACTCATCCACGGTACCTCCATCAACTTGGCGTGTGTGAGCTACCTCCATCCAAGCACGACCCCCTTGGTCTAAAGAGCGAACTTGGACAAAGTAAATGAACTGCACATCAGGGCACCTAACTCGAAGCGATGCAGGGTACCCCAGAACATGGGTCTCCCTCGATTTCCGCTGGACGACCGCCTCGGGAAGGAATGATGCTACCCTATCCATTCATCCAGCGTGGGGCTAATTACTTGGAACCCATTAGTTGGACAAATAAATACTCTCAAAGGAGGAAGGATGGGGCTAATAAGCCTCAGAAGTCCAAAATTTCTCCATCAACACCCCCTCAGTCATAAGAGGAGCGTCCTACTAACTTAGCCAAAAACGGCTAAGTATCGTTAATTGGCACGTACTCGATATTCGAATAGTGTCATGAAACAACCTCGGGAAACATGGAGCCCCTGAACTCCCCCGAGTCGAGAAACATATTCATTGGCACCTCCTTAGCATTTTGAGTAGCGTCACTCAAATAGTAAGCCAAAATAAGGCTAAGGACCTCCCTCGACCACTTGAGGCTCATAAGCCCCCAACATCTCGAGGAGCATCACATGACCTCACTCAGCAATTTAAGGAGCGTCACTCAAACACTTAGTCAAGTATGGCTAAGTACTCATGGCACCCACTCGGAAGCATGGGCTCATCAATCCTCATCCGAGCGGCATCCTGCTTACTCGGTCAACAGGAGCTCCCCTCCTTGCCGATTCGCTTCTATACTTGGTCAAGTATGGCCTAGTATCAGCTAGCACCTATTCGGACAGCCTGTGGCTCATTAGCCCCTCATCTGAGTAGCCTCATAACTTACTCGGTCAACAGGAGCTCCCCTCCTTACCGAATCGCTTCTATACTTGGTCAAATATGGCCTAGTATCAGCTAGCACCCACTCGGACAGCATGGGCTCATCAGTCCTCATTCGAGCGGCGTCCTACTCCCTCGGTCAGCATGGAGTCCACGTACTCCTCTACCGAACCACTTTACACTTAGTCAAATATGGCTAAGTACTCATGGCACCCACTCGGACAGCATGGGGCTCATTAGTCCTCATCCGAGCGGCGTCCTGCTTACTCGGTCAACAGGAGCTCCCCTCCTTGCCGAGTCGCTTCTATACTTGGTCAAGTATGGCCTAGTATCAGCTAGCACCTATTCGGACAGCCTAGGGCTCAATAGCCCCTCATCCGAGTAGCCTCATAACTTACTCGGTCAACAGGAGCTCCCCTCCTTGCCGAGTCGCTTCTATACTTGGTCAAGTATGGCCTAGTATCAGCTAGCACCCACTCGGACAGCATGGGCTCATCAGTCCTCATTCGAGCGGCGTCCTACTCCCTCGGTCAGCATGGAGTCCACGTACTCCTCTACCGAGCCACTTTACACTTAGTCAAGTATGACTAAGTGCTCATAGCACCCACTCGGACAGCATGGGCTCATCAGTCCTCATTCGAGCGGCGTCCTACTCCCTCGGTCAGCATGGAGTCCACGTACTCCTCTACCGAACCACTTTACACTTAGTCAAATATGGCTAAGTACTCATGGCACCCACTCGGACAGCATGGGGCTCATTAGTCCTCATCCGAGCGGCGTCCTGCTTACTCGGTCAACAGGAGCTCCCCTCCTTGCCGAGTCGCTTCTATACTTGGTCAAGTATGGCCTAGTATCACCTAGCACCTATTCGGACAGCCTGGGGCTCATTAGCCCCTCATCCGGGTAGCCTCATAACTTACTCGGTCAACAGGAGCTCCCCTCCTTGCCGAGTCGCTTCTATACTTGGTCAAGTATGGCCTAGTATCAGCTAGCACCCACTCGGACAGCATGGGCTCATCAGTCCTCATTCGAGCGGCGTCCTACTCCCTCGGTCAGCATGGAGTCCACGTACTCCTCTACCGAGCCACTTTACACTTAGTCAAGTATGACTAAGTGCTCATGGCACCCACTCGGACAGCATGGGCTCATCAGTCCTCATTCGAGCGGCGTCCTACTCCCTCGGTCAGTAGGAGACCCCCCTCTCCTTCACCGAATCGCCTCTAAACTTAGCCAAATTCAAGCTAAGTCTTTCATTAACACCAACTCGGACAGCATGGGGCTCATTAGCCCCTCATCCGAGTGGCGTCCGACCCGCTCAGCGCAAGGAGACCCCCTCTCCTTTGACGAGTCGCTCTTATACTTTGCCAAATTCAAGCTAAGTACTTCATTGGCACCCACTCGGACAGCATGGGGCTCATTAGCCCCTCATCCGAGTGGCGTCCGACCCGCTCGGCCACTAGGAGACCCCCTCTCCTTTGACGAGTCGTTCTTATACTTAACCAAATTCAAGCTAAGTACTTCATCGGCACCCACTCGGATAGCAGGGGGCTCATTAGCCCCTCATCCGAGTGGCGTCCGACCCGCTCGGCCACTAGGAGACCCCCTCTCCTTTGACGAGTCGCTCTTATACTTAGCCAAATTCAAGCTAAGTACTTCATTGGCACCCACTCGGACAGCAGGGGGCTCATTAGCCCCTCATCCGAGTGGCGTCCGACCCGCTCGGCCACTAGGAGACCCCCTCTCCTTTGACGAGTCGCTCTTATACTTAGCCAAATTCATGCTAAGTCTTTCATTGACACCCACTCGGACAGCATGGGGCTCATTAGCCCCTCATCCGAGTGGCGTCCGACTAGCTCAGCACAAGGAGCCGCTCGGCACAAGGAAGCCCAAAAGGACAAGGAGCCAGTCGGCTCAAGGACCTACTCGGCTTGGGAACCCTCTCGGCCACTTGGCCATGGGACCCTGGTTGGCCATCCTCGCGTACCCGGTCGGCCAACATCAACGTACCGGCTCGTCCTGCTCAATATCGGCTCGACCCGGTCGTCCATCCTCGAGCAGCAACTCGGCCAACCTCAAAGGCCCGCGGTCGGCCCGCCTCGAGTACCCAGTCGTCCTTTCGACCAAGGCACCTGGTCGGCCCTCTCGACCAAGGCACCTGGTCGGCCCTCTCGACCAAGGTACCTGGTCGGACTCAGCCAGCACAGCTCGAGAGAGCTGCTCGGCCACTCGACCAGAGACCCGCTCGGACTCAGCCAGCAAAGCTCGAGAGAGCTGCTCGGCCACTCGACCAGAGCACCCCCTCGGACTCGGCCAGCAAAGCTCGAGAGAGTTGCTCGGCCACTCGGCCAATGCACTCGCTCGGCAACTCGGTCAATGCCCCCGCTCGGCCAGTCGGTCAACACCCCCGCTAGGCCACATGGCACCTGCTCGACCCGATCGGCCATCCTCGAGTACCCGGTCGGCCATCGTCGAGCACCTGCTCGGCCAGCCTCAAGGCACCTGGTCGGCTTGCTTGGTTAATCCTAGCGACAGAAGATTTTCTCCACCACGATCCGGCATGAAAATTCGTGGGTCCCACTCAACACCAGAAAAAATGCAAATACTTCATTCCGCCAATCAACCACACTAAAAATTGGCGATTTTCACTCCGATTACTTGGCGTGGGGCTAATTGTTTGGGCCCATTTCTTGGACCAGCCCACCTATGGCGAAGTTACTAAAATACCCCTACCTCTAGGGAAGGCAATCCTCCACCAGCTGGAGCTGACTAAAATACCCTCATTTATTGGAGGTCCCATCCTCTATAAATAGCGGTTGTCTCACCAATCAAAGGGTAAGCAATTCTAAGTCGCAAAACCCGGGAGCATCTCTCTCTACATTGATCACTTTCTCTCTCTACCTCAATCATTTACTGACTTGAGCGTCGGAGGGGCGATCCCGAGACCACCCCCGGGGTAGGCTAACCTTGTTTTGCAGGTTTCCGGCGTACGGACAACGGAGCTCAGGCGTACCTTCTTGGGGCCCACATCAAATCTTACAACATATTACAATCCTTAATTTCTTAGCAGAAACAATGGAGAATCAATGGTGAACATACAATCTCTCCCAAACTCACTCTCTCTCCTAAAACCCTAGAAAAGATGAGGCTCCAAGTTTGAACAATGAGATATGTGTGCTACACCCTTTAAAACCAGAAAATAGGCTATTTATACTCATAGGACTAAACGCAATCCAAGGGTCACGATTAAATCATAAATCGCAAAAAAACACGAGCAGACTGGATTGCCCGGGTGGGCCCGAAGAATCGCCCGCCCGGGCCCAGCCTCCCGTCCGGGCCCAAGACCCGCCCGTCCGGGCCCACAAGCCCGCCCGAGCCAGACTGAAGCTCGCCCGGTGCAGGTGACACCCCAACATTCTGCCTTGAAGGCAGAACCCAGCTGCCCGCCCGAGTGCTGAGCAGCCCGCCCGGGCTCCCTGGCCCGCCCGGGCTGCTGGGTGCTGCACTCCTTCGCTCGCCTCTTCTCCGTCCTTGACCTTGCTTGCTTCACCATCTCCAACTAAACCCCAACATATACTCCATTCCCACATTACTACACTATTTGGCCTTGCCTTTCGTAGTGATGAAACTGTAAAACTTGCTACACAAACTGCTGCTGCCATCAAGAAAAGTATTATGTTGCACCAATATATCACTTTTTTCCTTATATTTGGATCATATTTTTTGTAGCTAGAATCAACCTTGATTCTTTTTGGTGAATTAGAATCAACCTTGATGCTCTCGTCATTTGTCATTTGAATCCTATGTTCATGTGGTGAAGACGACATTGCTCCTGTCAATAACTTAGCATACTCTAAAATCAATGCTTTCTTTAGTTTTAATTGATCCGAATCCGATCCCTTTGTAATAGATTTGACTTACATCTATAAATGCATGAACTTGACTATTAATATATACTCCCTCTATTTCCTAAAAATCCTCCCTCTTCTACTTTTCACGCATGCCAATGTAAAATTTTGGACACTAATATCTCTAATTATGTATTCATAAAAATTATAAAAAGTTGATATTTATAAAATACATATTGAGATAAATATAACAAGATCATTATTCTTACGTATAAGTCACAAACACCGGTCAAAGTGAAACTTGTGAATAATGAAAAATGTCAAAGAGGGAGGATCTTTCCGAAACGGAGGTAGTATATCTTTAATTTTCTATATAAGAAGTATTAATGAAATTTTAGAAATATAATATTTTGAAAATATACATTGACACAAATCCAACATCTTACATGAATATAAGTTTTGACATTAAGTTAGCCCACTTACAAGCTTGAATAATATTTTTTTTTTTAAAAAAAGAAAAGAAATGGAGTAATAAGCTCCTCACATGCCTTAGTGGGGGCTAAAATTTGAGATCTCGACGTTACTAAATGAAGCTCCCATTATTATTTGATTAAGGGTATGTTCTATTTACATTATCAAAACTTATTTAATTTGTTAGAACTTACTTGAATTCATTGAAACTTATTAGAATTTGTTATACTTAAATACTACTCTTTTAAAAATAAAGAGAACCACACTATGGTATTAGTTCATAATGTAAGACAAAATAGTGCAGAATTCAGCTACGTATTTCGTTGCCCTAAAAGTAACACACACATATATGCTCAAACAGAAATAGTAGTATAGATGAATTTAGTAATAGAATAACTTACCTAAATTTGAGCAAGAAGCCCCTTGATCAAACCAGTAACCCTGTGTGAACTTTTGGCTTGACAAATGACACAAATCAAAGGAACAGAGAGAATTGTACACAAATTAAGTACGACTAGTTAACTAGACAAAGGAGTGACGCTTGAAACTTATTACTGCCCCGGGGGTAGCATTTTATAATGCAATATAAGGGCCACATGTAGAGCTTTACCAGTACGACAGTACATAAGCAAAACATAACTGTTGGTGACTTTCGAATTTGCGAATTTACTTTGCGTAGTTGTTGCCTAATAGAATAAATTAAACTTAAGTTGTACTCTTCTCACTCTCGGTTAAGTAATGATTTCCTCCAGCAAAGAATAAAATGACATTCATGTGTTACATGCTCTCTTCATTTCGATTGTTTTTGCCTATATTTTGATTTTTTGGGGTTCAAAGCTCACTTGATGAGGATCAAGTTGAGCTCCCACCTCCCAATTATGAGATAGGAGGGTTTTATTTTTATCACCCTCGTTTTAAGTAAAATTGGAGAATTATTGTGGTGTTTTCTATTTTTAGGTAAAATTTCTAGATTCTAATATGAATTATTAGAGTATCCTTATAATTTGGGAGCCCCCTTTCCCCAGCAAATTAGATGGTGCACATGCTTGCGCCAAGAGGATGTTGCGCACGAATCCAAATGCAGGAAAATAAAAATGAAAAACACACATCTGTAAAATAGAAATTGGTACACATGACTATGATTTTTCTGACACTTTACTAATCAAATGTAGGCAAAATTTTCCAACTTTGACTTGGATATTTTAAGTGATAACGGAAAAAAATACAAAGATTCTACAGTGTTAAGTTGTTTATTATGGTGATTTGTGTACTTACGAGCAAAACATTGTTTGAAAATGAACATTTTGAAGAATTTGAAAAAACATTAAATTGGGGCCCCATTATCAAAAATAAAAAATATTATTTTCATTGGTTGAACATAAAGCTACATTAGTTGAACATAACTCTATTTTGAAATGAACATCTTAAAGAATTTAAAAGAGCACTGAGTTTAATTTCATTATTAAAAATAAAAAAAAGTATTAAAATTTTCATTTTTATTGGTGAACATAACATTATTATTGGTTGACCATAACGCTATTTTGAAATAAACAATTTGAAGAACTTAAAAGAATATTAGAGTTAGATCCCCCTATTAAAAATTAAAGACATTTGTCTTTTTTTTTTTACTTAATGTTTATTTTATTGAGCCAGATGTTAATTTGCATACTAGTCTTATATCCGCGTGCGGACATTTCATACTTATTATTCAGCATTTTTATCCTTGTGCGCCTTCCTTATGGTGCTTGAGTGTGCACCATCTACATATTGCTTTTCCCCTTATGTCAACTTGATTCATAAGGGTTTTGCCAACTCTAGGCCAATAAATTTCCTACGTGAAAAAGGAAAATGATAAATGCATCTCTAAAGACTGCATATAAGAAGTTTATAATGAAAATATTAGGTAATAAATAAACATTAATTACATCAATTGAAGCTAATTATGTCATAAATTCTTAAAGTAATACTATTCTAGGAAATATATTTAATGCTTATATATAATTCTAAGGGCTGCATATATATATCAAAAAAGAAAATGATAAATATTTTTGCTGAGGGGCTTATTTTTGTTGAACATATATATTTTAGATCGTTGAACTTCTACTCAAACTTATGTAATTAAGTTCAAGAAAACAGAGTCCAAGTCTCTTGTATACAAGATGTACCGCATGAGGTTGCTAGTACGACCCAACACGAGTTTGGCCCAATAAGTCATGAGGTTGCTACTAGCCCGACACGACATGATAAGTACGGTGGTGGATTGTGGGCTGTACATGGACATCATTTTCCAAACTTCTTACGAACATAAACGAACTGCCACGCTTGTCGGCTCACTAATTTGAAGCTCCAAAAGTTAAAAATTTGTTAGGAGCTCATCCCCATTTTTTCATATAGTTAAAATTTGTAATGGAGCCCATCGAGTCAGCATGTCAAGTTCATCAAGGTATTACATGGGTCCAACACGAATTTCAGATATATTTTTTTTTGGAGTTCAAGTCAGTTAAAACATCCTAGATTATTTGAACAAAGTCACAGCTGCACGTCTGTTTTATTGTAACAGTCATATTAAGTGCATTTAAATAGGATCCTGGCAGTGTCTCAATTCTCATGCCATACATGTTTTTAGAAAGCATTGTACGAAGTGGCTTAAATTAAGGAGCAATTCATTTCACTGTGGCCTGAAAATCATGTATACATGAAGGTTCCCCCTGCGGCCTAAAAATTGTCCGCTAATAGAAAAGTTATGGAGGCCTTGGATTAAAACCCTTCACGGGGTGGAACTTAGCTACCATTGCAAAGTACACCTCAAATATTGCCGAAAAAGCGGATGGCCTATCCTATGGTCGAGATGGATCGATCATGTATACTTGAAGGGAGAGGATCGGTGGTCCTTTGAACCACTTAGATCTACTAGTCGGATTAGAAGCAAATTTGCCTTGCTAAGAATATATTCAAGGCTGTTTATAATGGCACCTGCCAGGCTGCCACTTGGTCTGCTAGGCTAGGCAAAGGGACTCCATCAGCTCTGGCTATAAATGGCTGGAAGTCCCTAGTGTAAGGTTGGATGGGGATGAGTGGGCTCGGAACAGATTTAACATCCAAAAGCATGGTTTCAATTTTAAGCTGGTTAGGAGATTGAATACAGGTTGTCATGTTTTCGCATATGCACTCTTTGTCGCCAAGATCATGATACAATTGACACCTTATATTTATAGATGTCAATGACTCAATATAGCATATTATGTTGTGATGACATTAGTGTTTGATTGGGGCTTGAGTATATATTCAGGGATATTCAAAGAAGCAACAGGTGTATCCTAAAATCTCCAAGAGTACCATAACCAGATTTTATATATCATATTTAGTTGACAATTGAAAACATTTTCTCCAAACATCATATTATTCACAGGAAATAAACTCTTTTTTTATGACTAAGCCCGTTATTCATTGGCATTGCCATTTATCAACAACAATATGTTCAATGATAGTCACTGTGAATATTAATATCTGCCTAGTAAAATAGAGAAGCAAACTTAAGTGGCTTACCTTTGTAGCATTCCTCTGACATTCAGGAGTATTCCATCTCATCACAGTCCGGTTGCATTTGCGAAGATGCAACGCCTCCAAAGTCCGTCGACAAGTCTTCTGGTTCCGGGCATTCCCCTCGCCAATGTGATATACTCCTTGGTCGCTTATTTATTGCTCCGTTTCCTTATTAAAAATTCATTGCTATGTAGATTAAAATAATATCATATGAGGTGTTTTTGGATTCATTCATAACGTATATTTTCGAAATGTTATTTTTTTATTATTATTTTTACTTACACATGATAAAAGATCTTATTGGTCAAATACATTTTGGAGACCACGAAAAAGTATATGGATCATACTCATAAGGACTAAGGGAGTACATATTAGGGTTCCATGCTATTGGACCCGTGCTTTGAAAGCCTTATTGCTATGTTTGGATAGCAAGATTTCATTTCAAATTCTGGATTTGGATGAAATCTATTGTTTGGATGACATGGAATTTGAAATTATGGAATTTGTCCAAATTCTTATCAAAAGCCTATATTAGTAGAATTTGAAATTCAAGCTATTACCTTGTCATTTGAAATTCTCTCCTCATACATATCCCAACTCCATGAGTATACCTATATCCCAACTTCACTCATTCTCTTTCTAATATTTATTTCTCTCTCCTTTACTAAACGCATATTTTGTCTCTCTCCTCCATCAAACATTCAAACCCCTATTTCTCTGTCCTCTATCAAATCCCCTTTACAAAACAGTGATTAGGAATTGAAATACAAACTTTAAATTCCAGATTTCAATTCCATTATTTGAAATGAAATACAAGTTTCCAAACACTACCTAAATGGATTCATTTCTCACAATCTGCAATGCCCGCCAATACAATAGAGCAAAAGAAATTTGGAATCTTAATTATGAATGTCATATTCTTTGGACCGAATTTTGCTTATTTCCCATCTTTGAATTACTAAATTTTACTCTAATAGAGTTAGTTGTCTACCACCGTATTTATCACAATCTCACAACTTCTGATTCGCAAAAACAATTATAAAAAAAATCCCAATTCTTGGTCACAAGAAAACATCAGGAAAAAGAAAATTAAAGATATAATGAAAACAAGATATAAAAGTATTAAGCACATTGACCAAACTACAGTATTTATAGGTTCTAATTCACAGACCGAGCAATGTACTAGAATCAAGATGACTAAATCCACATGTTAGAATTTATGAGAAAAGTATATAACAAAGTTACAAATTATGAGGAAGGATAAAGAAAAGAGGAAAAAAGAGAAAACTTTACGATATCAAATACGAAGCAACGCTCCTCGCTCGAAATTTCAAGCAATTGTTGATTCAAGTGGTCGACGACAGGGAGCTGAAAACCTCATTAAAGCCTCAACAGAACTGTGTGTGGACTATGCCGTATTGTTGGTTACCGGCCTTCCGGGGATAAGCAACTAACCGCTATCGTCCAAATTTTCACACCGTGCGCATGTGTGATTGTGCGGATCTGGTCATTACTCATTAGTAGCCTACTCATTATAGTAGGTCGGTAGTTCCCTTGTTGCTGGTCAATAGTGATTAGTGGGTTGAACTGTGTGGTTTAAGGGGTAATAGTGAGTCGACAGTCGACAGTGGATATGCTAATAGAAGAGTAAAAATATGCAATTAAGACACAGAGAGAGAAATAACATAATATAAAAGGTTAACCAATTACCATATGTGAATTTTGAATCATGTTTTTTTTTATCTTTTGGAGAAATATTGGCCTACAATCATGGCCTTGTACTGAAAAGTGAAAACTATAACACTGTCAATAACTCAATACGACCATGTCCAGTTTTCAACCCTTACACCATTAAACTGCTCTATTTATAAATAACTCGTTTTAATAGCCCTATATTTTTTGTGTCATATAATTCCTATCATCTACCATAGATGATTACTAAGGAAGAGACTGATACTCGATTTTGAAACATGGGTTTGATATATGTAATTCTAAGTGCTAAAAATAACCAATAAATATATGTCCTAAAATGGTGCATTATTTATTCCATATTAATTGCAACATGTAGAGTTTCACGTCTTCCAACGCATAATTAGCCATTAATATTTTCAATCATTGACAGGTCAAAATTTTAAAAAGTTGATATTTTAAAAGTATATACTATATCAAGAAGAGTCTAACAAGATCCCATATGGCTATGATTTTTCTTATGTATAAATCATAATAGATGGTTGGTAGCGATTTTAAATAAGTTATGAAACCCTATTCTTGCAAGTGTACAAGATCCAGTAGTAAGTGATAATTAATAGGGTATCGTATCCACAGGGAACAGTTGATTGAAATTAAGTCTAATGTCTACTAAGTTAATCCTAAATAGTAATATAATGATTTGTTTGTGAACTATTTCAAGTAAACTAAATAAACTGGGTAATATAAAGTTAAATCGGAGAACACACAATAATACAAAATCTAGGACAGTCGGATCCACCACTAATAATATGACTAATAGATTAATTGGAATGAGAATAAATAGGTTTATCAAGTATCCTAAACTACAAGCCATGATTACTTAGAAAGAAATAATATTGCGATTAATTAGGTGATATACTTTATCTAACTAAAGCATAAATTATAAATGTGGAAAACTTGGGCATGTTGAGAATCAATGTATTCAAGTCCAAGCAAATGAAGACGTGGTGGTTGATCAAATCAACGACAATTTAACACAGTCACTGCAAAAGATCAAGATATTCATCATCCTCCTGAATTAGACCATGACTATGGCTCATGGATGCTCGTGAAAAAACCAATTCGTAAGAGGCAATCTAGTGCTGAACAACCTCAACCGAATTCTAAGGAAGGCGAAGTCAGTAAAACCAAAACGGGTGGGAAAATTCCCGCTAAAAATCCAAATAATTCTCAAATTCCTAAACCTACTACTACTCATGGAACAAGATTTGTGGCTATAGCAAATCCTGATGATTTAAATTTGGACCCAGAAGAACTGATAAATCTTGATAACCTTGATTCAAGAGATATTGCGAATCTCGGGGAAGAGTCCCAAATCAATGAAACTTCCATATATGTTACCACTAATCTCGGAGTTCCTTCTCCGAATCCTTAGCAACACCCACAACAACTTCCCATATTCAATATGGGAATTAATGATAAGAAAAAAAAAAAGATCACACTACTTCTAAACAGAATCCCAAAATTATTGAGAAGCCCAGCCAAAAATAGCCACCAAAAATAGCCCCCTGCATACCGTGACCAATAACCCGACCTTTGAAGCATCTCCAAAGCAAACCCTAAACCTCCCTCGTTCAGGAAAAGAAAACAAAGCCTTTGTTTTTCAACATAACACAAGTGATATTCTTCAAAGCAAGAGTACAATATTTTCAAACTCTGAGTTAGAACATGAATCATGTGAGGAACCCTCCCATATTTCCACCACCATCCAATGTCATAACACTGAAAATTCCCCCAGAGAAAAATTTGTGCGTGGGAAACCCGATGGAGGTCCCATATTTGGGCATTGAAGACCCCCTGACTCACATATTGGAGGTACGAATGGAAACCTGGATGGAACCGAATCCGGAGCCACCGGAATTAATAGTGACACTATTAATACCGAACAATGTTAATCGATTATTAAGATTCTTGATTGATGCCTACATGAGTTCTCTTTCTTCAATACCTATTTTAATGGATGAAAGACTACCTAATCTTGCCCCTAATTCATTACCCCTGTCGTGTATGGTATGGAACGTACAAGGGGCTGGTAGCCGTGCTTTTGTGGCGGCACTCAAAGAAGTGGTTCGATCTAACAAACCCAATGTAATAGCCCTGGTTGAAACCCATATGGGTGGTAAACAAGCGGAAAAAATAGTGAACATGCTCAATTACATGGGACACACTCGTGTTGATGCCCAAGGATTTAGTGGTGGAATTTGGATTTTTTGGAAACCTGATCTAGTTACTGTTGAACCAATCATCAAGCATGGTCAATATATAAATATGGACATTGAGCGTGTCGAGGGAGAGCCTTGGTATTTTACTGCAATATATGCGAGTCCTAACCCGAACAAAAGGTCTGAATTATGGAGAGAACTCAAAGAATTGGCAGCAATAAATAACAAGCCCTGGCTTCTCGCAGGAGACTTCAATGATACACGATTTTCATGGGAACGAAGTTCGAGTTGTAATGAAACGTCGCGGAGAGCATCTCGTTTCAATGAATGGGTTGAGGATATGGGATTGTTGGAGGTTGAATTCGCAGGTGCTTCTCACACTTGGTCACGAGGTAAATCAATTGAGACTTGGAAAAGTGCCAGACTAGATCATGCGCTTTGTAATGGAGAATGGAGTTTAAAATTTGCAAATGTTGCAGCTAAAGTTCTCCATGCAATTCAATCTGATCACTGCCCTTTACTTATTTCCCCGAAACCAATTAACCATATCAATAAACCTTTTCGCTTCCAAGCCGCTTGGCTAACCTACGAGAAGTTCAGTGACTTTTTGGAAGCTAATTGAGATAAATCAATCCCCTTAGTTATGCAACTCTCAAATCTGGCTAAGAATCAACAAGACTGGAACCAAAACACCTTTCATAATATTTTTAAGCAGAAACATAGTTATATGGAAAGGATAGCGGGTGTCCAACGTTGTCTTGCCACAACCAAGTCTCGTGACTTAATCAAACTTGAAGCAAAAACCGAGGAAAGAGTTGGATGGGGTCTTAGCACGAGAAGAATTGTTATGGTACCAAAAATCTCGTGTAGAATGGTTACGTGATGGTGATCGAAATACTATTTACTTTCACCTAAGCACCATAGCACGACGCCGGCGCAATAAAATCTCGGCTATTTGAGAATCCCCATCCGGTGACCGGGGTTGTATGATAAAGAGGCAGTGAAGGGAAATATTGTGAATTTCTTCACTGAGCTTTTCAAGGATGATGGAGTGACATAAAACATCGATCTCCCAATTGATATTTTTCCGGAATTCACTGATGCAGATTGGTTGAGTCTCACACGTCCATACACAAAATGTGAGATTGAAGTTGTGGTGAAACATATGGGTGCTTTAAAGGCACCAGGCCCCGACGGTTTTCAAGCCCTATTCTTTTAGAAAAATTGGGACTTAGTTGCTGAGAATGTGTATGATATGGTGATTAAGGTCTTAGAAGGGAAAGGTATGCCGCAAATCTTAAATAATACTTTCCTTTGTCTATTACCAAAGATTGATTCTCCTGAGTTAGCTTCTCAATTTAGGCTGATTGGTTTATGTAATGTGGTGTATAAAATCATTACAAAATGCATTGTGAACTGTATAAAACCAATGATTCACTTAACTTTCTGTACACAAACTAGTTTTGTCCTAGGACGCCAGATAACAGATAATATAGTTATTGTACAAGAAGTAATTCATACTATGAGAACCAAACAAGGCAAGACTGGGATTATGGCAATCAAGATTGATTTTGAGAAGGCGTATGACAGATTAAAGTTGAACTTTATTCAAGATACTCTCTCGGAAATTAGATTTCCCCAGCTTCTTATCTCAATAATAATGGAATGTATAACAACCTCTTCTATGCAAGTTCTATGGAATGGTGAACCTACTGAAAGTTTCACACCTAGCAGAGGAAGTAGACAATGTGACCCTCTTTTACCATATCTTTTTGTCCTTTGTATGGAGCGATTGAATCAAGTTATTGAAGAGGCTATCATAGCAAATAAATGGAAACCTATCCAAGCAAGCAGGAATGGTTCGAAATTATCAAATCTTTGTTTTGCGGATGATATTATCTTGTTTGTTAAGGCTAATGTTGAGCAAGCTGAGGTTCTTAAACATTGTTTGCAGCGCTTTTGTAATGCTTCGGGATAAAAAAATTAGCTTTGCAAATCCCAGGTTTACTTTTCGCATAACATGAATGAGATTGATACAGTCGAGTTAGTCAAGCTTTAGGGATTGAAAAAACGGATGATCTGGGGATGTATCTTGGTATGCCCACCCTTACTAGTTGGGTAACCAAGGATACTTTTGGTTATTTGTGTGAAAAAATTGATAGAAGATTGGCGGGTTGGAAAACCAAATATCTCTCTCTAGCAGGACGTATTACCCTTGCTAAATCCACTTTATCTACTATAGCTTCATATGCTATGCAAAAGGCTAAACTTCCTCGAACAATCTGTGATGATATTGACAAGAAAACATGTAGGTTTGTGTGGGGAGGCACTGAAGATACTCGCAAAATCCATTTACTTTCCTGGGAATGTATTCAAAACCCAACAGAACATGGTGGCTTGGGAATTAAGTCTACGAGGCAATCAAACGCAACTTTCCTCACAAAATTGGGATGGCGTGTTCTTACTGAACCAAATGCTCTTTGTTCGTGCGTTATTAGAAACAAATACTGCAAGGGAAGATGTGATCTGGATATGTTTGTTCCAAAAACAAATATGTCAAATGTATGGCGTGGTATAACAGAAAATGCTCACAATATTTAGGAGGGTTCAAAAGTGGCTGTTAGCAACGGCATGCCAACATCATTCTGAGACCATAAATGGGCATCTGATCACACGCTTAGAGCTCTAGCAATTCAAGAAATTCCTGCAGACTTGAATGGCGCTACAGTGGCTGATTTTTTGGACTCGGAGTATGGATGGAAATGGGCTGAATTTGCCAACTTCTTACCCAGTCACGTTTTACAGCAAATTGAAGCTCGCAGCTTAAAAGAAGACCCTACTGTGGCTGATCTCCTATATTGGGGAGGCACTCCTCGAGGTAAATTTACCATTAATTCTGCTCTCAATATTATTTGAGTTAATGATAATAATGTTGAAGCTAATGATGGTAGCTGGGAATTAGTGTTGAAATTAAAAGTGCAATAAAGAATTCGTGTTTTTCTTTGGCTTGCATTACTTGACAGAGTAATGTGTAATGCTAATCGTGCAAAACGCTCACTTACAAATAATCCGAGGTGTGGATTGTGTGGAGATGTGGATGAAACCACCATCCATGTGTTGAGAGACTGTAAAGCCGCAAAGGAGGTCTGGAGACAAGTAGGGGGACCGGCTAATGTGACTATGTGAGCTCCTTTCGAACTGGAAATCTCCAGCAATGGATAACTCACAACATCAAAATCCAAGCTCGTAATGACCTTTCACCAAAACATGACCTATATTTTTTGCCACTGTTCTTTGGTGGCTATGGAGGTGGCGAAATTGTGTGGTCTTCAACCATACGAATGAAGTTCCTATTGATGTGCTGAGTTTTCTAATATCGCACTTTGAGGAAACCTTGCGTGCTTTGAATACGAATATGCTGGATCAAGACCACAACAATGACACAAGACATGAGGCATACATTAGATGGATTACTCCACCCTAAGGCTGGATGGTACTTGTAGACACATAATCGTGTCTCCCCATTTAAGGATCCAATGATGAAATATACCGCAGCATTAGTTGGCGCGACCCAACGGAGGAGCAATCTAAAGAACCATTCTAAAATGTGTTTCGAAATGATATTCTAAAGCCCAATTAATTGTTCATGATGATTAATTGTATTTCAAGCCCATAAAATGTTTTAAATCCATTTTAAAAGCCCAATCAAATATTTATTATTTTAATCGATATTTTTCATAAATATTTTATTATCTTTGATAAGTAAATTAGATTTTTAATCCGTAAAATTCCATCTCCGGAATTTTAGGGATAAAAAAGTATCTTCGAAAGACGCGCATGGAATATGCTCGAATATTCCAGAATATGCGCCGGACGCAGGGGCTGCGCTCAGCGTGCCACGTACGTCCAACACATAGGCCAGAACGCGTCAGGCGAGCCAATGAGCGCCTGACACGTAGATTTTGTGACTCACACAGAGTCCTGCGTCAGACGCAAGTCTTGTGTGAGACGCAACATACTTTTCTATCTTTTCAAAACGCGTTTACACATGTGCATCTCTGATTGGGCTGGCTGCGTCAGGCACACCAATGTCCGCCTGACGTGTGGCACTGCGCCTGCCACGTAGGCTTGCGCCTGGCGCAAGGCTTGCGTGGAGCGCAAGTTTCCTTTTTCCTATAAATACCCGTATTTTCCCGAATTACGGAAGGCTTTTCAATTATTATTTACGAACACAAATATACTTACGAATACCTCTACAAAACACTTCGAATACTCACACACTCAATCAGTCAAATACTTTCAATCAATTCTTCATCACTGCGTTCTTGGTTTCACGATTGCTCCGCCTAAAGATCGTTGCGCTCCTCAATCTAAGCCGCATAGGTATAATCCTGAAGGTCCTTGAATCAATTATTTTTATATTGAAGTTACTAATCGTTTGTTTCATGATGTAGATCTTTGGTATAAAATCGCTCTACTGTATATTCTAATCCCTTTTCTATACTTTATTTTATGTTCATATTATTCTTGCTTTTGTATATTACATACTTGCCTGATCATTCTATGCATATTATATGATTGTCCTGTTTCAATGCTTTTATCACCCACATGTTATTTTTGTTAATCAAGACCTAAAGAATTGTTCTAACATTAATCAGATTAATTTGGACAACCTGTTAGGTTCCCTGTAATATTGATTACATAATAACTTGTCACTAAAAATTAGTCTTCTATGTGTTTCCTGAACCAACCTAGACTAAAATATTTTTAGGGTGTTTAAAATATTATATGATTATTCTTTGGCATAAAATATGTAATGAATCAATATTTAGTAGAGGCCAGCAATGGGCAATATGGTTCCGGACTGTATTGTACCCTCACCCCCGAACCCAATCTTTGGTTCATTTTGACCATTTATAGAGTCAAGACGGGGAAATCTACATTGGATAATTTGTCCCTACAGTTTTCCCATATCGAATTAGGTTTATGATTCTTCCTAAAAAGAATTGTTGGCGACTTCTTTCAATACAAAACAATTTTTAATAAAACCTTAACAGTGGGGTAATACGCCGCGCTCACACCGCGTAGGCGAAATAAAAACACGCCTACAATTTGGCGACTCCACTGGGGAGGATTTTAAAAAAAAAAATAAATGAGTGGGTGAAACTTGAAAAATACGATTCATTCTTATTTTTATGCCTTTGAATAAGATACTGTTTTGCATATGCCTTGCTACTGTACAGCCACCATAAGGACAATCTACCTTGCCTCACTAGCACATGTTCTATGTGTGAGGTCACCCCCGGGGGGTTTGCGCTTTGTCCTTCCAAAAAGCTTCCTGAGCAATAGTGTTGGATCTTAGTCATAAGCAAACCTACCCAACCATGGCATTGTTCTCTTGTTCCTGACTTGAGACTGGAGTGCGTCTTACACGTGGCCACCTCTTTAAGCTGAGGTACGAAGCGTGGGATCAATCTCTTAGTCATGGACCCTTTTCAGACTAAACTTAAACCTGACCAATAGTTGAATGTAGAACTGGACTTTAGGTTGGGAACTTTTGCATCCATGTTACCTGACATTTATGTGTGCTTGCAATTTTTGCCTACTAATATGCTTTACGCCCGAAAATATTGCAAATCACGTCTAAAACAAATCGTCGTTTTCGCCCGAACATTCGTCAATTTACCAATACGCGTGCCGCAGAGAATTGCGCCAAACGCATTAAGTTGCGCCTGGCGCAATGCACCTGCGCCAGACGCATAGGTTGTGCGCCGCGCGCACCAGTTGCGTGGCACGCAGCCTATTCGTCCCATGCTTATTGGTCTTTTGACCTTTCTTCGAGTCTAAGATAACAAGTTTGCATCGTATCATATCTAAAAAAAAAATTCAGTCTTTTCATGTAAGGTCAAGTCCGTCTAAAAAAAAAGCATCTACAGGGTCATTGTAGAGCTAGAGTTGTCATGCATATCTACCTCTTCCCATATCCTCCCTGCGGTTCAACAAATCTTTCCTGTCAATCTTACCTTACCATATTCATCAATTTCAAAACTTACATCCTACACCTTCCTCTATTCTACCTTTTTCGAAAATATTTACTAATCATCATCGTACCACGCCATTTCAAAAAAATATTTTTCACAATTAATCCATCATATTTTCCTAACAAAAGATAAAAACAAGGAGTTCCTTTCAAAAACGAATTTCGAAAATTCTAAGCCTAGTCTAAACACCTTCAATCCAATCCAATCAACCAAATCCAATTCACTTGCATTCATTCTAGGCCCATATGCATTAGAGTCCATTTTGCATTTATATTAGGCCCATCAAAATTTGAGTCCATGCATGCATATTAGGCCCACTAGCATTAGAGTCCATCTTAGGCCCATATAAGTCTAGTTCAAGTCAAAGGTAGGCCCATGTGTCTCTCTATGTGAACCCTAGTCTATGTCAAGCCCAGTCCAAGTCTAATCACAGTCTATTCCATTCTAAGTCCAATCCTAGTCTATTTCCACTGTCAAACCCATATGCATCTCCAAGTCTATATAAAACCTATATGTTAATCTAGTCCAAACTTAGGTCCATTATTTAGGCCCAATTCATATTCTAGGTCTAGTTTGCATCTCCATGTAGGCCCTAGTCAAGTCTAACTCCTTCAGAAGTTCATAATAGCCCAGATTCCTCTAAAGTCCAGCCTGCTTGCTCACCCGTAAGTTCAAGGTCTAAGCATTCCTTAAGTCTATAGGCAATTATTGTGTCTAGCCTGCTTGCTCACCCGTAAGTTCAAGGTCTAGCATTCCTTAAGTCCATAGGCAATTTCTGTGTCTAGCCTGCTTGCTCACCCGTAAGTTCAAGGTCTAGCATTCCTTAAGTCCATAGGCAATCTTTGAGTCTAGCCTGCTTAGTTTAATGTAAGTTTCGAAGTCTAGTTGTCTAGCCTGCTTGATCACCCGTAAGTTCAAAGTCTAGTTGCCTAGCCTGCTTGCCTTAAGTTAAGAGTTTGGTCTCTGTTTTTGTCCAGCCTTCCCTTTGTGTCTAGCCTGCTTGCTCACCCGTAAGTTCAAAGTCTAGCATTTCATAAGTCCATAGGCAATTTTCGAGTCTAGCCCGCTTAGTCTAATGTAAGTTTCGAAGTCTAGTTGTCTAGCTTGCTTGCTCGCCCGTAAGTTCAAAGTCTAGGTGCCTAGCCTGGTTGCCTTAAGTTAAGAGTCTAGTCTCCCTTATTGTCCAGTCTTCCTTAAAGTCTAGCTTGCTTGCTCACCTGTAAGTTCAAAGTCTAGTCTCTCCTATCATCCAGTCTGCTTGCATAGTCCAGTCCAGTTCGTGTCGACATTTGCATATAGTTAGGCCCATGTCTCCCTCATGGTCAAGCCCATACTAAGTCCATAACCATAACCATTCCTAATCATTTCTCATTCCCATTTCCATTTCCATTTCAAAATCATTTTCCATTTTCACTTATCATATCCATTTTCCCGTTTCTCCTCTCCATTTCTCATTTCGAAAACATTATTTCTTAAAATTTACGAGGTCCATTCGATTTGTGTTCAGGACGGGTCGTGAGATTATAACTTAGGAACGTCCGACAGAGAGGCAACAAGGTCAACCTACTCCCAGACTTGTCAAGCGCATCCTCACCTTTTCAGACGAATCCTCCGACTCTCCTGAATCATCATCTGAAATGGGAGACACTAATGAACGGCTTAGTGCCATTATGGCTCAACTCACACTGATGAACTCTCGTCTTGAAGAACAAGACAAAGAGATTAAACCACTAAGGGAGAAGCTAACTGAAGAAGACGAGCAAGGCGACACTCCACCACCATTCAAGACCAACACAGAATTGAGATTCGAAAAACTCGAGCAATTGATCCAGTCAATTCCTGCGCTCGAGAGTCAGGCTCATGGCCATGATATCATTGATCCTGAACTAAGGGAAAAACTCCCTAAAAAGGTAACCTTGGGTGACCTCCCAAAATTCAAGGAGGTCGAAGACCCAGATGACCACTTGAGAGCGTTTTCCATCTCTATGGCTCTTAAGGGCATGAGCAAGGACCTGTTTGCTTATGTCTTTCCTTTAACCTTGGATGCACATCCATCCAAGTGGTTCAGGTCACTGAATAAGACCAAGCTGAATGACTGGGACTACATCATATAGGAGTTTCATAAACAATACATATACAATACTCAGCTTCCCATTGTCCTTCGTGAGTTGGAGTTAACCAAACAAAACTCCAACGAAGACTTCGTCACCTTCCTTAACAGATGGAGGGATAAAGCTGCACAAATGATTAACAGGCCATCTCAGGAGGATCAAGTCCGCCTGGTGATCCGTAACCTGCAGCCTAAGTATGGGGATCATATTAAATTCCAACCCATAGAGTCTTTCACGAAGCTCTATAAGGTAGGCTTGCTGATTGAGGAAGAGGTACAAGCCAACATGAATAAGGCTTCCAACAACAACAACAACTCTTTCAAGAAGAGTAACAATAGTCCTTCTAGCTCCAAAAGCAATGAGGTCAATGCCATAGCTACTGAAAAGAGAGGTTATCAAAAACCTCAAAGGACATTCACACCATTAGGCATGCCCTTAGAAGAAGCATTCACTAGACTTCATGCAAAGGGAGCATTTCAGCCTATTGGCCCCACTCCATATCCTGCTCCCGAAAATAGATCCAAGAGGTGGGATCCAAATGCCTACTGCAAGTATCACCAAAGGAATGGACACCCAACATCTGCGTGTTGGACCTTAAAGAATCACCTGCAGGATATGGTTGAAGACGGTAGATTGCCAATTCCGCCTGCAGTAAAAGTCAGCAATAACAGCAACCCCTTGGGCAGCACCTAAATAACGTCGGGGCTTAGTCATTTAACGCTAGTTTTCTAGGTTGAGTCGGAGAGTCCCTCCCCTAGCTCCTTCATTTCCTTCCTGTCAAGTCTATGTCATTTAGGTTTTTATTTCTAATGAGCTTTGTTCTATTTATTTCTGATTAATAAAATAATTGCATTTTCATTTTCATTGGCCTTCCATCATTTTATATATGCTTCTAACTCAATGATGAAACTCAAATCACCTAAATGAACTTGACTAACAATAATAAAAAGAGATCTGAAATAAAAATAAAAAAGAGGACATTTGGACCAGGAGTTATTCCCCTCTCTCTTCCATTACCTTTCATAAGCCATCCTCATACAACCAAGGAAAAACAAAAACCCTTTAAACCATCATCTCCATTAACTAAATAGCCTTTCAATTCAAAGCTCCACAAACAGCTTTCAGACCTTCGATTACCCTAAACCAAACTTGTGTGCAAGCCTTACTACAAAAAAAAATCAATGCCAGGCAAAATAAAATAGTGAAAAAATTGTGCAAAAAAAATGAAAAAAGTAAAAACGCACAGAAAAGATTCAAAAAGAAAGAGTCAAAGGCAAATAAAAGTCAAGCTAGGGGGCTTGCACACAAGTTCTACCCCTCATTCAAATCCCTTCGATTCATCAAACCTTTAATCCATATAATCCAAATTCATAAACCTTTCATCAACCCTAACTCTTTCTCCAAGGTATGTCCAACCCCGCTAGGTTGAAAACCCGAAAGGGCGGCCTAGGCAAAAGTTAGGGCACAAAAAAAAAAATATATATATATATATATATATATATATATAATGACAAAAAAAAGACATCAGATCTGGAACTACGAATGGTCTGATTCCGCAAGGATACGTAGGAATCCTTATCTCGAGGTCCGACCGCTTCAATAAAATAAAAATTAGTCATGGTCTAATGATTTGACTTTCTAGAATTTAGGAGCATAATCTCTTTCTAGATCCCGACATAGACTCGAGTCTGCACCTAGCCTCGTTAAAGCCTTTTCCCACCTACATTCATTTGAGTCATAAATTTAAACATTTTTATTTTCAATCCAAGCTCTCATTTTCCCCGAAGGACTCTCCGACAATTCCATGGTTTCTGGCGATATTTGACTTTGCCTATATCAACTTCCCAAAGAAGAATCCCCAGTACAATCCCCAGTGACAACTTTCAACGTTCAAGGCAGATCATTTACATTTCAATATCAAATCAAGTACATGACAATCTCCAGACAAGCTCACCCAAAGTGGGGGCTTCCTACGTGTGGTGGTTCCTCCAATTCAAATCAAACTCCCGAAGAGTTGTAATCCGCGGACCTCGTTTACGAACCCCGATTATTTACTAAAAACGATTTTCGAAAATCATTCAATCTATTTCTAATCATTCTATCTCTCATATACACATCTTCTAGCCGTGCAAAATCCTGACCTTGCATTCTAGCCTTGCAAAACCCTGACCTTGCATTGCATTTCATACATTCTAGTCATGCATCCTTAAAGAGTCTAAGTTTGCATTTTTGCATCATTATGTGCTTATCTGAGTTGTTTGCACCTATCTGCTAACATCTTCTTCTGCAGGTAATCAGATTGCTTGTAGTTATTGTCTTGCATACTAACTTTGTTTTGCAGAGACCGGCAGTTATAGATCAATTCTAAACTGCAGAGCGTTTATAATCGTTCTCCGTCCCGATACCGTATACTTTGACTATCGGTTTCCTGAACCTCAGTCAAAGTGGGGGCTTCTATAGACACATAATTGTGTCTCCCCATTTAAGGATCCAATGATGAAACATACCGCGGCATTAGTTGGCGCGACCCAACGGAGGAGCAATCTAAAGAACCATTCTAAAATGTGTTTCGAAATGATATTCTAAAGCCCAATTAATTGTTCATGATGATTAATTGTATTTCAAGCCCATAAAATATTTTAAATCCATTTTAAAAGCCCAATCAAATATTTATTATTTTAATGGATATTTTTCATAAATATTTTATTATCTTTGATAAGTAAATCAGATTTTCAATCCGTAAAATTCCATCTCCGGAATTTTAGGGATAAAAAAGTATCTTCGAAAGACGCGCAATGGAATATGCTCGAATATTCCAGAATATGCGTCGGACGCGGGGCTGCGCTCAGCGCGCCACGTGCGTCCAACACATAGGCCAGAACGCGTCAGGAGAGCCAATGAGCGCCTGACACGTAAATTTTGTGACTCACACAGAGTCCTGCGTCAGACGCAAGTCTTGTGTGAGACGCAACATACTTTTCTATCTTTTCAAAACGCGTTTACACATGTGCATCTCTGATTAAGCTGGCTGCGTCAGGCACACCAATGTGCGCCTGCCACGTAGGCTTGCGTGGAGCGCAAGGCTTGCGTGGAGCGCAAGGCTTGCGTGGAGCGCAAGGCTTGCGTGGAGCGCAAGGCTTGCGTGGAGCGCAAGGCTTGCGTGGAGCGCAAGGCTTGCGTGGAGCGCAAGGCTTGCGTGGAGCGCAAGTTTCCTTTTTCCTATAAATACCCGTATTTTCCCAAATTACGGAGGGCTTTTCAATTATTATTTACGAACACAAATATACTTACGAATACCTCTACAAAACACTTCGAATACTCAAACACTCAATCAGTCAAATACTTTTAATACTTTTAATTAATTCTTCATCACTGCGTTCTTGGTTTCACGATTGCTCCGCCTAAAGATCGTTGCGCTCCTCAATCTTAGCCGCATAGGTATAATCCTGAGGATCCTTGAATCAATTATTTTTATATTGAAGTTACTAATCGTTTGTTTCATGATGTAGATCTTTGGTATAAAATCGCTCTACTGTATATTCTAATCCCTTTTCTATACTTTATTTCATGTTCATATTATTCTTGCCTTTGTATATTATATACTTGCCTGATCATTCTATGCATATTATATGATTGTCCTATTTCAATGCTTTTATCACCCACATGTTATTTTTGTTAATCAAGACCTAAAGAATTGTTCTTAACATTAATCAGATTAATTTGGACAACCTGTTAGGTTCCCTGTAATATTGATTGCATAATAACTTGTCACTAAAAATTAGTCTTTTATGTGTTTCCTGAACCAACCTAGACTAAAATATTTTTAGGGTGTTTAAAATATTATATGATTTTTCTTTGGCATAAAATATGTAATGAATCGATATTTAGTAGAGGCCAGCAATGAGCAATATGTATGGTTCTTGACTGTATTGTACCCTCACCCCCGAACTCAATCTTTGGTTCATTTTGACCATCTATGGAGTCAAGACGGGAAAATCTACATTGGATAATTTGTCCCTACGGTTTTCCCATATCCAATTAGGTTTATGATTCTTCCTAAAAAGAATTGTTGGCGACTTCTTTCAATACAAAACAATTTTTAATAAAACCTTAACAGTGGGGTAATACGCGCTCACACCACGTAGGCGAAATAAAAACACGCCTACAGTACTTAACACGGATGGTGCTGCGAAAGGGGCACCAGGTCCTGCAGGTGGTGGGGGCTTAATTCGAGATAATACCGGGAAAATGCACTATACCTTCTCTATAAATCTTGGTTCTTGTCGAGACTTTGTAGCTAAAGTGAGGGTCGTTGATTTTGGACTTGAAATGGCAAAAAGAATGAATATCAACAAGCTGCAAGTTCACATGGACAATCAAGTTGTGTTTTGGGCGCTAAATGGAACGGAAGAATATGGTGGAGAATGCACTCATGTGATCAATCAATGCGGGAAAATCATTAACTCACCCGGATTGGGAAGTGCATGTTATCCACTGCTATAGAGATGGAAATCGCGCAACAGATTGGTTGGCCAATCAAGGTGTAATTCAAAACAACAAAGTTGAGGATGTAGTAGGAGTGGATATGCCACGTTTTATTCCCCCTTAGTTTTCTTTGTCTAGTTTGTTTTATGCTTTTCTATCTTCCTGAGGTTGTTCCTCTCATTTTGCATCATAAGAGGGTTTCATCTAAGTCCTAGATTAGTGATAGAATATAAATATACTTAGGATATATTTTGTTCCTAGAGATATACTTTGTATAGGTTTCATAATCCTAATAGGACTATCCTAGGATGTAACACTATAAATATTGATCAATGGTAATCACTCCGGAGAGGAGTTTTCCCAAATCTAACATGGTATCACGGCCTACGGGCTTAGAATTTTTTTTTTTCTCTCTCACGTTTTTTTCCTTGGCCACGCCTCCCTAACTTCCGCCGCCCACCCTCGTTGTCTTTGCCTTCCACCGCCGTCCTCTCCATTGTGTTTCTCACCATGACAGACGCCTGCTCAACCCTCCCACAAATCGTCCTCCACCGATTACCACCCAGCGCTCTCTGTCAACAACATTAGAAATTCAATACCTTTAATCCTTGATCGTGAAAAAGTACACTACTCCAATTGGGTTGAATTGTTTGAGTGCCATGCTCACGCCTATAACGTTTTAGATCACATCGATCCTAAAACTACTCGCCCAACTGACGTCCCTCCTGCTATGTGGGACCGCCTTGATTCTGTAGTCAAACAATGGATTTATGGTACGATTTCTACTGACCTCTTACAAACTGTTCTTCATCGTGGTGATAAAGCACAACAGGTATGGGATAAATTAAAAGGAATTTTTCAAGATAATAAAGCAACTAGGACCGTGTATCTTGAAAATCAATTCAACAACCTTCATCTTTCTCAATTTTCTGATATTTCCTCCTACTGTCAGAAATTAAAAACTTTAAAAGATCAGTTGGCTAATGTTGATCATGCGGTTTCCGAGCAAAAGTTGGTTTTGCGCCTTGTTAATGGCCTCCTTAATACTGATTTTGATGTAGTCGCAACCATGATTCAACAAACTGAACCCCTCCCAACTTTTGAAACGGCACGATCACGACTACTTTTGGAAGAAACTCGTCGTTCTAGTGATCAAACGCCACAAAATACAAGCTTTGTTGCACAGAGCACCGCCGGAACCCAACCGGCACCACCAGTGCCGTCGCAGTAGACTCAACCGCCGTCCGGGGGCCACCGTGGTGGCTCTGGTGGCGGAGGTCGTGGCCGTGGCCGCGGCCGTGGCCGTGACAGGGGGAGGGGTCGTGGCTCACCTTCCCAGCAGCCGCAACATGCTCAACAGCAACAGCAGCCTAACGCTGCTCCTGGACATTGGGTTGGCCCGTACACACGGCCCGGCCGCAGCCGGTGGAGTCCTTCCACTTGGGCCCGGGCTCCATTCCCTTATCCTCGCCAAGGCTGGGCTGCGTGCGTCTACTACCGCGCGCCAACACAACCCTCCTATGGGCCCCAGCAGGCACCACGCCCAATTCCACATGCACAGCAGGTCTATCCGGCCAATTATTCTGAATATGGCCCACTGCTCACTCCCACTGAATTGGCTAACTCTTTTGCCACAATGACTTTGCCACAAGACAACTCATGGTACATGGATTCTGGTGCCACAGCCCATATGACACATAATTCAGGTACTCTTATGCCCCTTTTTAATTTAAGCACCAATAATCATATTTTAGTTGGTAATGGTCATCGCATTCCTGTTATTGGTTATGGTCAATCCACCTTACCCTCCCCCCATCCACCCTTAACCCTCCGTGATGTCCTCTTTGCTCCACAAATCATCAAAAATCTTATCTCTGTCCGCAAATTTACCACTGATAATCATGCCTCCATAGAATTTGATCCATATGGTTTTTCTGTGAAGGACCTTCGCACGGGGACGCTCATAGCGAGATGCAATAGTTCGGGGGAGCTATATCCTGTCAGCACCACTTCCCCTACCACCTGTCTTGCTACTGCCCTCACGGTATTTTCCTCCTCTACATGGCATAGTCGTCTCGGGCATCCTGGCTCCCAAGTTTTAAGCTTTCTTAGGTCTAGAGATTTCATTTCATGTAATAAGGAACCTACTTATGATTTCTGCAATTCTTGTCAAGTAGGCAAACACCTTCGTTTACCGTTTCATACATCTAATAGTACAACAATTTCGCTTTTGATATTATACATGCCGATTTATGGACCTCTCCTATTCGTAGTTCTCAAGGTCATAAATATTATCTAGTGCTATTAGATGATTTTACCCATTATGTGTGGACTATTCCTCTCAAATTCAAATCTGAGGTTTATCAAACTTTCATTAATTTCCGCCATTATGTTCACGCTCAATTTGAACGTCCAATTAAAGCTTTCCAATGTGACCATGGCCGAGAATTTGACAATACACCATTTAAGTTGTTTTGTGTTCAACATGGGATAATTTTCCGCTTTTCTTGTCCACATACTTCATCTCAAAATGGGAAAGCTGAACGCATGATCAAAACATTAAATAATATGTCTCGCACTCTTTTATGTCATGCCTCTATCCCTCCTCTTTATTGGGTCGAATCACTTGAAACGGCTACATATCTTGTCAATCTCTTACCTACTAAAGCCCTTCCTAATATTACTCCTGCTGAACGCTTGTTTGGGAAAGTCCCTTCTTATGCTCATCTTCGGGTATTTGGTTGTCTGTGTTTTCCAAACTTATCATCTACTGCTCCCCATAAGTTGGCACCCCGATCCACTCCATGTGTTTTTTTGGGCTACCCATCCCATCACAGAGGTTACCGCTGTCTTGATCTTACCACTCATAAAATCATTATCTCCCGACATGTCACCTTCGATGAAAACACTTTCCCCTTTGCCAATCTTGCGGAGTTCGGCCCACTCGGATTACACCTTCTTAGATGACACCGAGCCCGGCCCTGTTACATCCACAATGGCCTCGTCGCCCTTCATCCGGACTCGGCCCGGTTCGGCAACACCTTGCCCGTGTGGCTTTCACGCCCATCCGCCCCCCTACGTCCCCTGTTGGGCCTCCTACATCTCCAGCCCAACACCAGACCCCCCCCGCGTGTCTCCCCCTGCGATGGGCCCAGAACCCCACACTCCCCCTGTGCGCACCCAGGCCTCCTCATTAGCCCGACCACACTACACCCCTCCTCCCTTGCGTGGCCTTCCTCACCTCGAGTCCACACGCCCACCTCCCCCATCCCCTCACCCCATGCATACACGTCTAAAATCCGGCATATCCAAGTCTAATCCCAAATACAATTTACACTCTATGGCCACTTCTTCCCCTATCTCCCGCTCTCCTATTCCAAAATCTCACAAAATTGCCCCGATCGACCCAAATTGGAATGCGGCGATGCATGATGAATATGGTGCTTTAATTACTACTGGGACATGGGACTTAGTACCTAGGTCTATGGGGGTGAATATTGTAAATTGCATGTGGATTTATACTCACAAAGAAAATGATCAAGGTGACCTTCAAAGGCACAAAGCTCGTCTTGTTTGTGATGGCAGGTCTCAGGAGGTTGGTGTGGATTGTGATGAAACTTTTAGTCCCGTTGTTCGTCCTACTACTATTCGTACAGTGTTGGGGTTAGCTATGGCTCGAAACCGGGTCTATTCATCGGCTTGATGTAAAAAATGCTTTTTTACATGGTGACTTACGAGAAACAGTTTATATGCATCAACCACCCGGTTTTGTTGATAAGCGGTTTCCTCATTATGTTTGTCGCCTGCGCAAGGCTCTCTATGGCCTCAAACAAGCACCCCGGGCTTGGTATCAGTGTTTTGCGCACTTTCTTCTTCAGATGGGTTTTGTTGTTGCTCGAGTGACAACTCTTTATTCACATTTCGTCAGGGTAATGAAATGGCATATCTTCTTCTTTATGTTGATGATATTACTTTATGCACCTCTTCTGATGCTTTGCGGGACCGTATCATTGCTCACTTGAAAACTGAATTCCCTATGTCTGATTTGGGGCCTCTCAGCTATTTTTTGGGTATTTCAGTTACTCGTACCCCTTCCTACATGCTTCTTTCTCAGAAAAAGTATGCACATGAAATATTGGAGCGTGCCGGTATGGGCACATGTAAACTGCGGCGACTCCCGTTGACACTAACTCTAAACTTAGTGCGGATTCGGGTCCTTCGTGGCCGATCCGACTCATTATCGTAGTTTAGCGGGTGCTTTGCGATACCTCACTTTTACTCGTCCCGATATTGCTTATGCGGTTCGGCGAGGTATGCCTTTTTATGCATGATCCCGGGAGGCTCATTACAATGCATTAAAGCGCATCCGCGTTATATTCGAGGGACCATTGATCATGGATTACATTTATATCCTACTACTCGGTTGCGCTTGATCACTTATACCGATGCCGATTGGGGTGGGTGTCCCGACACTCGTCGTTCTACTTACTGTTATTGTTGTTTTCTCGGTGATAACCTTATTTCTTGGCGTCTAAGCGCCCGGCCTACTCTTTCTAGATCAAGTGCCGAGGCGAGAATATCGCGGCGTCGCAAATGTTGTCACGGAAGCTTGTTGGTTACGTAATCTTCTTTTGGAGTTACATTGTCCTCTCCGCCAGGCTACTATTGTTTATTGTGATAATGTCAGTACTATTTATTTATCTCGCAACCCGGTACAACACCAACGCACCAAACATGTTGAGATGGATATACATTTTGTTCGGGAAAAGGTTGCATTGGGTCACGTACGTGTGTTGCATGTTCCTACTAGATATCAGTTTGCAGACATTTTCACTAAAGGTCTTCCGCGGCAATTATTCTTGGAGTTCAAGTCCAGTCTCAGTGTTCGCCCTCCTCCCGCTCCGACTGTGGGGGTGTGATAGAATATAAATATAGTTAGGATATATTTTGTTCCTAGAGATATACTTTGTATAGGTTTCATAATCCTAATAGGACTATCCTAGGATGTAACACTATAAATATTGATCAATGGTAATCACTCCGGGAGAGGAGTTTTCCCAAATCTAACAATTAGGAATTTAGCTACTCATAATTTCAGAGAACATCACCCAAATACTGAGATTCATGGCCGAAAAATCTGCTTGAACGCTTCGTGTGCTGCTCTGCTTCCGTACTGCTGCTGCGTGCTACTTCGAACTACCTCTCCTTCGACTCCCCCTGATGCGTTCTTCAGTGCTGCTGCCCTTTATTTCCTCCTCTGCGTGTGGATTTTCTTGCTGGCAGCTTTGGGCTTTAGCCCATCTTCATTCATTCACAAGGAGATCCAAATCCCCTTCTTTTCTTTATTTTCATTTGATGTGCGTGAGTTCTTTCCTTGAGAGCATTGGGATTTGGTCCAATTATGCAATGGTGTGAAAGATTTTGCTCACACCCATTAATTCACCAAAGGCTAATTTCCAATTATTTGACTTCGATATTATTATGTACCTGCCAACATTAGATATATTATTAATAGTATAAAATATAGTACATGTCAAACTAATAAATAATCATATAAAAACAATTACTCGATAACCTATGAAAACGATTGAAACCCACAACTTATAGTTTATAATTCTAATAAGGAGCTAGCAAATGGGAATAAAAAGGTTATAATATATAATAATTTACACTTATAAATGGTCAAATAGGAATGTGAGTAGTGTAAAAGTAAATGTTGCAATGATATGGAAATGAGGAAGTCTTAGTTAAGGGATTTATGATAAATCACATATCGATGGATACTACCAATACCAAGTATTGTTTAATTTTTTCTACTTTTATTGGGTTGCATATACATTAATCATTTAAAATAAAAGTAGAAAGAGATTTGATGAAGGTATTGTTTTAATTTATTTATTCATTTGTTTCCTTAACTTTCACATGTGCCAACTCAAAAAATTTAATATTTATATGGTAATATCTCTATATAAGTTTTAGTATAGGTTTTAGTAAAAACTATACAAAGTTGATATCGTGAAGATATTCATTCAGACAAAACCAACAACATTTTTTACATAAGAAATCTTTAACATTTCAAAAAAAAGAACATAATCAAAGTGGAGTATATGAATCGCACTGAAATAAAATATTGCTTTTAAAAAGAAACAAGGTGATACTAGCACACCAGCCAAGCACAAGGGAAAGTATATTGTATGCGGTTTATATAAGGAAAAATTGATAGGAACAGTCCCAACTATGGGCGTTCCGCCATTTTAAGTCCCAACTAAGGATTATTTCTGAGCGGTCCCAACTATGCATCATTTTTACTGAAATTAGTCCCAGGTGACTGATCACCTGTTAAACAGGTAATTTTTTTTTTATTTCTTAAATCAGTTTCTTCTTCCTTTTTCTCTCTCCTATGTCCTCCCTCCCATGCTATCCCTCCCCCGCCACCCCCTCCCCATCCCTCCCCTCCCACCCACATCCCCCGCCACCCCTCCCCTCCCACCCACCTCCCCAGCCTAACCCAATCGCCAAGACCCCTACCCACCCGAAAAAGCCGGGCCACCATCAACCCGCCCAAACCATCCCCTCGAAACACCATAAAAAACTCACCAATACCACCGTCCTATCGCCGGAATCAATCGGAGTCCACCGACAAACAACACCTCCCCGCCTACCTCACATTGCACCCGTGCACCTTCTCTACTCATCTTCGCATCTTATATCTCGCCACCCGCAAATCATCTCAAATCTCCTCCCAATTTAAACAAAAACCCGAAATTGGAGAGTTTCCTTTTTTTTCCTCAATCAAGATTCACCCATCGAAGACAAATTAAAACCAAGATAAATATACAAAATTTATAAACTACTCGCAAACCGAATTTTCTCAAACACGAAAATTCGGTACCAATACATGACCCCCCCCCCAACAAAGTTTACAAATGAACTCAACAAATTAAACCCGAAAACTTTCCAAAAATTGGGAGAATTGCAACTTAGAAAAAAAAAAAGAAGATGAATCCCGTAGATCAATGAATATCTCTCCTCTCGCATGTTAGAGTGAGTTTGAAAGTTTCTGATTAGGTGACAAAAAAGTCCTAAGTTTAAGCTTTATTGAACTAAAAAAAAAAGTGAATAATTACATATTGATTTTCTCTAAACTGCACCATCAAATGCTAACAATGGCATGCGATGAGGTTTCAAAACTCCAGCACAATAATCTCATTCCAGATAAAACCACAAGACCAAATAAGTCAACAATGAAATATTACGCATCAAATAGATACCGTGATATGAGAATAATCCAATTTCGAATCGCCCACCTTCCTTGACTTGATCAAACTCGAACTCGCCTACAACACCAATCAAACACAACCATAAACATTACAATGGAATTTCATTCTCTCTCTTCGTTCATCGCATTTCACTTTTCTATCTAAAATCTCGACAAATCACCCCTCACAATTTCGTATTTCCATCATCAACTTAATTTTCTAAATTTCAGGAGCAGATAAGAAATTCAAGGAATTTTCGCCGAGATTCCGGAAATTTGAAGGTTGGGGAGGGTGGCACGTTTGGGGTTGGGGAGGGGTGTCAACGGGACGGCAGGTATGGGTGGAGATGGGGGTGGTAGTGGGGGTGGGAGTTTTGAAGGTGGGGATGAGAGGGGTGGATGCCCACTAGAGGAGAGAGAAAATGAAAGTTGGGGAAAAAAATAAAAGAAAATTCGTTTTACCTGTTGCAGCAGGTCATTAACCTGCTGGGACCAAATTTAGCAAAAATGATGTATAGTTGGGACCACTCAGAAATAATCTTTAGTTGGGACTGAAAATGGTGGAACGCCCATAGTTGGGACTGTTCCCATCAATTTTTCCTTTATATAAAGGTCTTCGTTTATATCGATTACTCCCTCTGTTTTTTTTTTATCTTTCTTGCTTGGAATCTTGACACTATTCATACTTGAATAGAATCTTCTCAATTTTTCTCAATTTATAAGAAAAAAATATAGTCATGTGGGGTCTTGTTTGATTCGTCTTAATTTGTACATCATTAATATTCAATCGTTATAATTTTTGCTAATATACCATGAAAGATATTTAAGTTTAAAGAGGTGCATTGGAAGACGCGCACAGAAAAGTGAGAAGGATAAAAAAAACAGATAGAGTATCAAATAAATGAGAATAGTGAGAGTTTCAAGACCCAAGACCCAAGACCCAAGACCCAAGTCCCAACTGGAAAGTGCCCTCCATATAAACCATTAACTAGGCCTCGAAACATCAATTTGGGCTTTCTAATAAGGGGAACTGGTAGTCACATGTGCTTGAACAAAGATTCAAGTAAATGTTCATTGTATCGACTATCGAGTATCAAAAACCACGTGGAAAACGGCTAGCAAGCTGATCCTAATAGACATTTACAAAGATTGACTTAATTGAGTAATTTCTTGAAGTCTATAATTATTATTGTGTGTTCATGGATGCACATTAGGTAATGCTATATGCAGCTCTTATAACTATCTAGCATAATGTATTTACAACTATTGTTTTTTCAAGGGTTATGCTATATGCAGCCTTAAAGGCTGCATATAAGACATAAATAAATTGCATAAAATGGAAATTAGTTGTAAATTTATGACAAAAGTTTGCATTAATCTATGTAATAAATGATTAGTTAGTGCTTGTTTTTTCCATTTTTAGCTTTTTATATGCAGCCCTCAGGGCTGCATTTAGCTTTTCCCTTTTTTTAAAGAGAAATTTCATTAATTGAAGACCAAACGGCATATACAATAGGTATTAAAGAAAAACAATATACAATTAAATAAAATCAAATCAAATTCGTCTTCATAGAAACTACAATGAACCAGATCGAGCAATACAACACATCCCCCTTGTATTTGCTGAATAAAACAACTATTGATGAGGAAGTCTATCATTTTGACATAGTTTGGGGAAGAACATTCTTGATCGAGCCATGTTGACTGCATCTCAGTTTTTCCAATACCTTCATGTTGATAGTCTTGAACTTCAACCAATGCGAACACTTTCCCATACCTAAAGACAAACAAACTAGACTCACAACTCCCATATGCAAGAAGTAGATCTCCATAACAGAGACTAAAATCCCCATAGCAGAGCTCAAGAAACTCATAAAGAGAGACTAATTTATTCATCAAAATAAGAAAATAAAATAAAAACTGAAAATAAGAGAGAAAAAGGGGTTAACCATGGATGATTTCATCCACGGCAGCCCCTAACTCATGAAGAAGGGGAAGGAGAGATGAGGGGAAGGCTAGAGAGAAGCTAGAGTTTTTTATAATACTATTGTAAAGGTGGATATAAGGTGGCATATGTATATAGGCCAGAACAATTAAATAATTTGTAAACTTACTTTATTCGACATATTCACAATTGATAAGATTTTTTTTTTAAAAGAACACAATTGAAAATATTTGATCGACGTACTTCATGTGTTAAGAAAATAGATTTATGGGTCTTTGGTATGTAGAAATGAAATTTGGAGAATAGAGAATAGTATGGTGAATAAAAGTTGGTGAACCAAATTCATTTAAGAGAAAATTTTGTCAACCGTTTTATGGTTAGTTATTGAAGTTGGAAATAAACCATAAAAAAATATTGTAATAAGTTCAGAATAAATCAAAAATTGGAATTGACTCCAGTAAGTTGGGAACAAATTAAAAATTAAACAGAAGTTGACAAAAGGACATTTTTTTGAATTTGGACTAGATTTCAATTGTAATAGAAGTATAAAATTATCCACTGTTTTCACCGGGAAAAAAAAATTGGAATTGACTCCAGTAAGTTGGGAACAAATTAAAAATTAAACAGAAGTTGACAAAAGGACATTTTTTTGAACTTGGACTAGATTTCAATTGTAATAGAAGTATAAAATTATCCACTGTTTTCACCGGGAAAAAAAAAATCCACTGTTCATTTAAGTCTTACCACATTTATCTTTTGTCTCTCTTCACAATAAAAAGAATAACTTATCATGTTTAATCATATCTACTTTTCCCTTTTCTAAATAATTCCTCCGCTCAACATTGATCACGACTCGCGACATGAAGCATAATAGACACAAAAGATGACTTGTGTGATGAAGAGAGGTATAATCACTACAAAAAAAAAGTTATGATGTAACTAATATGAAACTTCATGAAAATAAAATTGTTGCAACTAATATGAAATGAATAGCATCATAAACTTATGAGATATATAAAATTATATTTTATACTCTATTTTTAATCTTTGCGTCAAAAGTAGATGAATAAGTACCATAACTCCTAAGACAAAAGAGGAATTTTTTATTTGATTTATATCATTTAGAATAACATGATGAAGTCATAAAGTATATAATTCTTTCAGAAGAAAACTATACCTACAATATAGTACTCCCTCCGTCCCATAATATAGTCTGCCACATTCCTTTTTTTTATGTCCCAAAATGTTTTGTTTATTTTCTTTTTATCAATTTATTTGGACTAAATTATACTTAAGTTCTACACAAACTTTCCAAAATACCCATACTTTTCTCTCAAAACATGTGACCCCATTTATTATTTTCGCACCATTCCAGCGAACATTTATCCTTTTGATTTTGTTTAAAGGAAAAAGAAAATAAAGAACTAGTTTCAATACAAAAGTATAAAAAATGCACTTCATTAAATACATTTTTTTGGAATTTCCACTACTCATTTCATTTTCCTTAATTCGCGTGAAAAATGAGAAGTGAGCACTATATTATGGAACGGATGGAGTAGTACATATTCTCCAATAAAACACCGACCTATCAAATATTCAAATGTCAATCATCTCCCCCTATAATTACCTCGCGCTCTATGCCTCTATGGCTCTATTGTTTTATCTCTATGTTCCCCACAGATTCTGTGCTACAGCTTTTATGGCTGAAGATTATCATCTCATATATTCCAAATCTAGATTACTCTTAATTCTTATGGTTCAGCACCATCTTTTAAAACCTAGACAAATAAATTGAAAAATATTTCAAGGAATTGAAGAAAAAAAAGATCTAGTAATAAATCAATATATTTGGATGAAACTTGAGAATCTTCATGATACTTTTTTTTACTGTATTATCTGAAAATTTCTTATATCTACAAATAATATGCTGCTTTTTTCTATATCTTCAATCAATTCTCTTTTTCTTTTTTTCTGACCCCTGAGTAGTTGAAAGTGAATAATCTATGCGAATTTTGTACCAAAATATCACTGAGTGATTTAATTATTCACAAAATACCTTAGTTTTGAAAATTCACCATGCACAAATTACTAGAATAGGCCGTCTAATTTTAACTTAAAATTATACAAACTCATGCCTATATTCGTCTAACAAACTCATTCCATCTCACTCTAACTCAATATTATCCCTAAACATCTCGCACCAATCTGACGTCCCTTCTCTTCTCCCTCCCTTTGTTCCCTTTTGGATCTCGAATTACAACAGACAATTTTAACAATAACCCAGCAGTCTTACTAAATAGATTAAACTAGTCACTAAATGGATTAAAGAATGTGATTAATATTGAATGGATTAAATTGATCACTGAATAGACTAAGGGTGCTTTCGGCTATAACTTTTGAGGCCGCTTTTAGTGTTTGGACTAAATTAAAACTCTAATGATGGTGAAAAATTGTGTTTGGTGAAGTAGTGTTTGGAGTAACTTTTACTGTTTGAACTAGTGTTTTGAAAAAGCTATAAATATTAGCTTTTGGGGTAGAGGTAGCTGAGCTTTTGAAGATTGAATATAGTTTATTTTGGCTATTTATTTAAACTAACAGCTGGTTTTACCAAACACTAATTATCATAAAAGCTATTTTCACAGTCAAACTCTAACAATTAATATTTGACAATGACGACTAGTACAATAGCTAACAGTCTACTTTTACCGAACAAGCCCTAAACCGGTCACTAACTAGATTAAACTAGTCATTGTATTCAGGAAAATGGCCCGTTCTTAATATTAGGCTTGGGTCATGCCTAATTTTAAATTAAAAATAGGTGGTCATAACACCAACTGATCACCATATACCTCTCAATTTCTTTAAAATTTACCATATGCTTTTTTTTTTTTGATAAAAATTTACCATATGCTTTTAATGACTAACAATCATCATTTTTTTAGGCATTAATCCCTATCCCTTTACAAAACCCTAATTGACTTGTATCCATTAAGGATTAATGACTAAAAAAGTTGACAGAAATTATTCATGGTCGAAAAAAATTACAAAATTACTCAGGGATATTGTGTCAAAAATTACTTATCTATGTTTTAGTTAATATTGGTTTAACTTCATATATTCTATACTTGTTTTAAAGTATTTCGCATCAAGAAAAAAAGAAAGAAACAAAAGCAAAAAAAAAAAGATTTACAAAGAAGTTTTCTCTCTCTTTAATTTCTTTTTGTTGTACCCACTTATTCATTCACATCTTTTTATTTATATACTTTCACTTTGTTTCATTTTATATCATTTTTGCCCTCTCTTAACACACTACATGAGAGCGAATATAATCCATTTTCTTTTTAAACCCAATAGTATATAATCAGTGGCGGATGCAGGATTTTACGGATGGTGAGTCACCAATACAGTCACCAACACAGTTTCAAAATGTGTTTTCAATTGCGGTCGCGGAAATGGTAGCGGAGTTGGAACGGATGAGTTGATCGCAGACTACATCGCAATCGTTGTTGCATAAATTTTTTCAAGTGCTATTAAATTTTTGTACTAAGTATCGTGAAACACGATCCTTTATTAATTATGTTTCAAAGAAAAAAAATTGTTTAGTTATCACTTCTCCCTTTTTATTTTTCTTGCAATATTTTAAATTTTAGGAAGTTATATTACTTGGTGTAGTCATAATTTTTTTATTAAATGCCACATAATTTATTTTTTGACCCATTAAAGACATAAATCGACTTTTATAAATAAATGAGTATCAAAATTGATTGCACATCTTTTTTATTCTACTTTGCAGACTTAAAATTTGTGTTTACACTATTCATGAATTCTAGAAAAAAAATTCATGAAGTTGGTACACTATTCATGAATTCTAGAAAAAAATTCGGGTATAGAAAGTCAGTTTCTTCCATTCCTCAATTGCACCCTTTTTATACTAGGGGCCCAATTTTTAAGATTAGAATAATCCAAAATATTTATTCTTGGCCCCCTTAACTTTTGATTCCTAGCTTCACCCCTATTTATACTTAGTATTTGGTTTGGTAATCAAGAAATATATCATATTATCTATATGTTACATTATAAATGTATTAAAAAACAAAAGAAAAATAAAGAGACTATTGGGCTTGCAAATACCACGGTCCACGTGCTAACCGCCTAGCTTTTGGTAAATACCCCACCTCTACGGGCTCTATCTATATCCCACCTCTATCTTTTTTTTTTTGGTAAATACCCCACCTATATCTCTTGACCAGCCTTTTCTCTCTCTCCTCAAACTCTCTAGTTCTAAAAAATGAAGAACACCATTTCTTCTTCTTCTTCTTCTTCTTCTTCTTCTTGTATTCGAGTCTTCAACTATGGCGTTTGGAACCTATTTCTTTCCTCTTCTTCCTATCTTTCAACATATGAGGTGCCATAATTTTCGGTCAATTTTTTTAAAAAAAATTGAACTTCATTTTCTTCTCCGATAATGGTGGGTTACATGACCCACCATGACTAACAGTGGCTTCGCTACTATATATAATAAACATTAAAAATCAAAACATGGCAATTACTCCATAAAACAAGAGATGCAAAAGATGTATTCCTTCCTCCAATAAATTTAGCCATCAGTGACTAGGCTAGGGTTGATTTTCCTTAAGCCATCAGTGACTAGGCTAGGGTTGATTTTCCTTTGCTTTGACATATACCCATTCACGCTAATGTTTTCCTGTTTGACAACCTGCCAAAGTCAAACTCCAGCCACTTAGACAATCTAATAATAACAATCTTAATAAAAAGTTAAAAAAACATACCTATTCCAATTATAGAGACACTTTCTAATCGTTGTTGCTATGCACGAAGACGAGCAACAACCAATATTTCGATTATTGAATTATCAAATTGAAAATTTCCCATAAAAATAAAAATAATAATTTAAATTTGCATCGTCTTATAGAGTTGGTATATGAGATTGAAATTGTTAGGTGCTTGTGGAAGCCCCTAAAAGGCTAGAACTACATATTTTACTCAATTGAGCAAAATATCAAATGTGCAAAAATAAAATGTGCAAAAAATATCAAATGGAATCCTTGGTTCTATTTTTCTAGCCTTCTAGTGCTACCGGGAGCACTATAAAAACTTTGTTCTAGCCTTCTAGGACCTAAGATCAAATCCCTTTTACATCATTGTTTCGCTTTCAAACTTTTTAAAAAATTTGCATAAATTGTAAATAAATAAATAACAAAAACAAAAACTAACATTATATATTCCCCCTATTTGCTCTGCTTTCTGACTTCTATTCCGTCTTTCCCCTGTTTTCCTTCCTAAGAAGCCACCTTCCATTCTCACTCTTCCCTCCCATTACAAATTTCGCAACATCATTTAAAGTTTAAACTACCAAACAAACCCTTAGCTACTTTCTCTCTCCTCTGAGCTAATAACCATGCTAAAAAACTAAGCTTTAGAGCTTCTTCAATGGCGACTTCCAACAATAAAAACCCAGAAGAAGTTGCAATTCCTATATTATCTTCAACAAATGAACAACCTTCCAAAATGGGTTTTGAAAACCATGAAAAACCCACAAATGATTCTCCCAAATCACCTGAAATTACCTCAATAACCCCCAAAAAACCTCCCATTTACCCAACCCCAGAATCACCCATATTGAGAAGAAGGTCATTTAAGTCAAAAACCAGATTTGGGGAACCCTCAGTTCCAATTGATTCACAAACCTTGGAAAATTTGGGGGGTTCTCCTAGATTTTGGAGACAATCTTCCTTCTCAGAGAAGACTCCTGAGGAAGCTTCTGGAAGGGTAAAAGTGGAAACACCAAAAGAGAAGAAGGAAAATCAGAAGGTGGGCCCAGATGAGAAGGAGATATATAAGAGAGTTACTGCTCAGCTAAGTGCTAGAAAAAACTGGAGAATGACTGTGAAATTAATTCTTGAGTTAATTGCTTTTTTGTTGATTTTGACATGTTTGTTGTGCAGTTTAACTCTTGAGATTTTTAAGGGTAAATTCTTTTGTGGGTTAGAAGTTTGGAAATGGTTTGCACTTTTAATGGTTATTTTTTTCTGGTATGTTGATAACTGGGTGGCTTGTGCATTGTATTGTGTTCTTGATTGAATGGAAATTCTTGTTGAAGAAGAATGTGGTGTATTTCACACATGGGTTGCAAACTAATGTTGTTGTCTTTATTTGGATTCTTGTGGTTCTTGTTACTTGGGTTGTGTTGTTTAAACATGATCCTGCAACAACTCAGAGATTGAGCTCGAAAACGAAGAGAATACTTGATTACATTACTTGGACTATAGCTACTATGCTCATTGGCTCATTCTTGTGGTTGGTGAAGACTACCTTGATAAAGATATTGGCGTCTTCGTTTCATTTGAATAGGTTTTTTGAGAGGATTCAGGAGGCAGTATTTCATCACTATGTGCTCCAGACGTTGTCTGGGAGGCCCGTGGTTGAGTTTGCCCGTAAACTTAGTAAGGAGGAGAGTGAGAGTAATCAGGTGAGCTTCACGGAGCACATGGGAAGTACCAAGGAGAAGAGGGTGGTTGATTGGGGAAAACTTCATCAAATGAAGAAGGAGAAAGTGCCTTCTTGGACTATGAAGTTGTTGGTTGATGTGATATCGAATTCAGGGTTATCAACCATGTCTAGTATTCTCAACCAAGATGTAGTTGAAGGCGGGGTTGAATTGGATGACGATGAAATTACGTGTGAGGAGGAGGCTATTGCAACTGCTGTTAGGATATTCTACAATGTGGTTGGTGATAAGGATGAACTGTAAGATGATTATCTGTGCTTATTTTAGTACGGTGTTAAGCATGATTATACATGAAAATCTTTAATTGACTAATGTTTAAATTTGTGTCCTCAGCTACATGGATAGAGGTGACCTCCTAAGGTTCATGATTTGGGAAGAGGTGGATCTTGTTTATCCGTACTTTGAAGTCAATGAAAAAAGACAGATTGACATCAAAGCTTTCTCTAAGTGGGTGGTAAGTATATTCATATGCCTTAGTTGAATTGCTTCTATTCTGCTAGCTTATAAATAATGGCAAGTGTGTTTCCTACGTTGATGCTTTGGGTATATCTGATGTAAAAATTCTTATTTTGTGAGATGATTGCATCTGTTTCTAGTTAAGGCTTGATAATGTAGTTTAACTGTCATGGTCGTCAAGTGGGTGGTAAGTATATTCATATGCCTTAGTTGAATTGCTTCTGTTCTGCTAGCTTATAAATAATGGCAAGTGTGTTTCCTACGTTGATGCTTTGGGTATATCTGATGTAAAAATTCTTATTTTGTGAGATGATTGCATCTGTTTCTAGTTAAGGCTTGATAATGTAGTTTAACTGTCATGGTCGTCAATTTCTGAAACAGCTATTTTTTCAATTCTATTTCTTTGGTTAAGACTTAAGAGACTATTGGACTGCCTTCTCTTTGAGCTTTCTCTAAATACCCACTTGAAAGAAAACCAAAGAGTTTTCCTTATTGCTCCTGCAACAATACTTTAAGAATAGTGAAGCTCTTTTAAGAAAGTCCTACTAGAATATGATGTTTTTGATTGTATCCTTGAAGAGAAGTATTCTGATTGAGCATTTCAGTGTCTGACATGTTGATTATCTGATTTATACCCTCTATCTTCGTAGTACATGGGAACAAAATCACAGCTTTGCCTCTTGAACTTTCACGATTTTTATAAGACCTTCTACTGCACCACATTAAACTGAAAGAAGCTCTCGTCTGCGCTTTTATGGACAGAGATACAGGATAGCTAGTTAGTTTCAAGCCTTTTGGCTTTACATTTTAATCTTGTGCTCCATTAGTTTTCATGTAATAGATGCTTGCTGTAGGTGTAACTAAAATTTCTCATGGAAGCTGGTTGTATTTTCCTTTCATCCATGTGCAGGTTAGAGTCTACCAAGATCGGCAGGCACTCAAACATGCTTTGAATGACAACAAAACTGCGGTGGACGAGTTCAACAAGATACTGAATGGAATTCTGATAATTATAATCATTATACTCTGGCTTCTTTTGACGGAGATTGTTACAACAAAAATACTTCTCTTCTTCTCTTCTCAACTACTCGTGGCAGTTTTTGTATTTGGGAACACTTGCAAGACCATTTTTGAAGCAATTATATTCGTTTTTGTTATGCATCCATTTGATGTTGGTGATCGCTGTGTCATTGATGGGACACTGGTAATGATGTCTGCTGTGTAATGCGTGTTATAAATTGTCAAATAGCTTTTGATTAACTCAGAACCTTTGATGTTGTAACAGATGGTGGTTGAAGAGATGAATATCTTAACAACAGTGTTTTTGAAACTCGACAAAGAAAAGGTGTATTATCCAAATTCAGTTTTGTCTACTAAAGCCATTGGCAACTATTACCGGAGTCCAGATCAGGGAGATAGTTTGGAGTTTGGAATAGATTATACAACACCGCTTCCAAAAATTGCAAAGCTAAGAGAACAAGTAAAAGAGTAAGTTACTTGAATTTACTTTTGTCAATGCCTGAGGATTTCTTTGCAGAATTTATCATAAGATTTGATTGTTTAGATAGTAGAATTGTTAAATATGGGCCCGCGATTCACAAGCAAATGAGTCCCCTTAAACATAGGATTAAGTAAAATAGAGAGAGTATAAATGAAGTTCACTTGAAATAATAGGAGTCTTTGCAGTAAATTTCTTTTTTCTTATGTGGTTAATACTTAACAATCTCTCTTGAACTGGCAAAAATTTAGCTCCAGGTTTTTGTTGTTGTCATAGAATCTCGCTGCTTTGCAATGAATAGTATCATAATTGATGCTCTTAATGAAGTTAGATTTGACCTTGGAGTTCGATATCTTGCAATTATGGGGAAGGAGAAGGCAGAATCGCTTTGCTCTTCTTTTGTGAAGTAGAGTCTGCTAAAGCCCCACTGAGTTTCCAGAATAACAGGACTCATTTTATTCCAGGAAACTTCTATATATGATGGTTGAGGAACATCCATTTCCCTGAACTTTACATTAGATTACCATTATAAGATAGTTGAGTAGCTGACTGGTAACTGGTTACTAGTGACTAGTGAAACAAGTCAGATCAATGCAAGACCAGTTGATAAAAGCTAGAAGTTCTGCATGCAATATTTTTGCTTCAGATTGAGATTAAGTAGAATAAGAAGTTTCTAATTAGTCTTTTATTCAGTATTTACACCCTCCAATCAGAATTTTATATCACATTGTCTCTACAAAAAAGACCTTATATACTAGTATGACATATTTCTACAAAATGTCACAACTTTTTCTCATCATCCAACAATATTATGTGGTTATTGATTATAACATTGTCATTTAACACAATTAGAAGCTGTAATTTGATTAAAGAGTGAAGTGACAGTTTTTTCTTGTATTTTACTTCTCTTGCAGGTATCTGGAGCGTACTCCTCACTTCTGGCACCCGGAACACAATTTGGTTGTTAAAGAGATTGAGAATGTTAATAAGATAAAAATGGCTCTCTTTTTCAATCATACGATGAACTTCCAAGACATAGTTGAAAAGGGCAGGCGGAAAACTGAACTTGTGTTGCAAATGAAGAGCATATTTGACGACCTAGAAATTTCATACCACCTACTGCCTCAGGAGGTTCATCTTACTAAAATGGCGTCAAATGTTTGATATAATAGCTGAGAACTTCATTTGGGTATCGGCAATTGCAAGTAAGTTATCTCTGTATTCAGCAAACTTCTTGGATTTCTAAGTTCAAAAGCTTCATTGCTAGTTGCTACTATTTGGCATGATAATTTATACGGTAGTCATATTTCATTATATTTCATTATCATATTTCATAATTTAAACGCCTGTTTAGTAGCCTTAATAAATGTTGTTGATGGTAATGAATCTATAGTTAACACGGTAAAGTTTCATGTCAATGTCTATATGGTAAATGATAACAAACTTCATACCCAACATGTGAATTTTCCAATGCCACCTGGAAAATGGTAATGAGAACTAAGAAGAAAAGGAGGAATTCAAGGACGGAGTAATATTATCATGGGTGTTTGGGATGAGACATTCTCATAAATTTACATATAAATTTGTTACCATTACGGCCCCTGTTTGGCATTAGTGTTTTAAGTAGCGGGTAGAGGTTGGACAATGTCAAAACGCTACTTGGGAATTTTGTAAGTGTTTGGTAAGGTAGCGGTTATAGTAGCGAGTAGAGTTTGGGGTAGAGGTTTTGTAGAGTTTGTGAAACGTTACACAAGTTAACGTTTCATCATGTAAACTAGCGGTGTGCAAAATCCAATTCGATTGTTGATGTTTATTTTCCTTTTTCTTTTTTTTTTTTTAAAAATAAAAAATCCTACCAAAGAGGCAAAAGACCCAGCTTTATCTTGATCTACCTTTGTTCCTCTGTATTGATTTTTCTTATCATCCGAAGGTGTTTTGGTGGGAAGGGGCTTTTAGTTTGTTTTCCTTATCAAAAAAAAAAAAAAAAATCTTGATCTACTCCAATCTTCTCGCCAGTCGCCTCTCGCATACTTCACAGTTCACAGTGTCATGTTTGTATAAATTTCATTGAGAGAGAAAATAAATTTGTATTGCTCCTTTTGTGGAATATGTTAATTTTTGTAATACATATAACTATCATTACTTAAGGTTGTATACTTCTCTTTCATATGTATTTTTTTGGAAACTGGCTGACATATAATACACCCTAAGGACTTATAGTAAAAATTTAATTTATAATTAAAATTTAATATATATTTTCTAAAAAGACAAAATCATGAGTTCATCTGTATTATTATAGTTTAGTTATCGTCTAATACATTTACTCTTAGTGTCTTATATAAAGTCATAAGGGATTCATACATCATTTTTCTTATAAAAAATGAGGCAAAACTTTTAAATAAAAATAGCTTTTAACCATTAGAGTAACAAATCAAATGTTTGTAGTTAATTTTGTAACTAAATATATATACTTTGTTGTATTTTATATTTTCAACATTCTACCATTACCAAACACTTATTAGGGATTAACTACTTTGACAGCTAGCCTCTAACCGCTACTAGTTGACCGCTAATAGCTACTCCAACCGCTAACAACTACAACAACAGCTAACAGTTACTATAACCGCTAGTTTTGCCAAACAAGCCCTACCTCAATTTATTATCGTCTACTAAATAGTCTTAAACGTTTGTATGGTAGGCAATAATAAAGGGCAGAGATGATGATGAATTTTTCTTGTAGTTTTGTAAGGAAAGTCCTATGTCAATGTCTGTGGTAACTATCTTTCTAGGCTCACCCCTATACATCACTTTTCCTTATAAAAGTTACAAATTACCATTCAATACCACTAGAGGTGGGATTGAGTACAACAATCAATGAAGAAAAACACAGATATTTGAGGATAATGTTTCATTATCATGGACAATGACGTGAGGTTTTTGCTACAATCTAACATTTTAATCCTCACCTCAGCCTACTAGATGAGTAGTTAGTACTAGTAGGATAGATGGTCGAGAAAGTGTTAATAGACAATAGATGTTCATGACCGATGTGAGCTGGACATTTCTCGAACAAAATCGTGTTGATTAAATCTAATGGTTTAATGGTAGGATTATGCTCAATGGATGCGTGATGATTGATGAATGATGCTGCAGAAGATCGTGTTCGTATGAAAAAACCGGTTTTCAGAGGCTCTGCTAACTTATTAACACATTGTATGTTTATGGGATTATGGGTGCCTGTGAGTTTTGAAACTAGTCCTTGACTCTTGCTTTCGCTCACTCTCGCTATCTGCGTTCCTTTTTTGGGTGAATCTGTAATTGCGTGTAACTCAAGCTAATTTAGGTCAATAAATGTATATTTTTGTGCTAATCATTTTTTATATTCTCTCAAAAAGTTTTTTCTTTTCTGCTTCTTGTTCGTTAATTAAAAAAGTGATTCTTGTTACATGTTGATTGTAACTGATGTGAATTGTGAGGACTGAGGAGTGATGCTCGCACCACTTTATTCGACATGGCAATGTCACTATGACTTTTAAATTTTACTCTTCTATCATGCACTGTTCAAAAAGATATAAATTTTATCATGCACAGGGGTGCAAGCTGAATACGAATTTTATCATCATGCACAGCACATGGGTGTAAGTTGAATGCGAAAATTCTATAGTCCAATCCAATCCCGTTGAAACTTATCGTATTGGATTGGATTCGGACTCAAATTTTTGAGTCTAAAAGTTTTTTAGACTAGACTTGGACTCAACTCGTGACTCCAAAGTCCAATTCAGTCCAAATATTATATTAGCATATACTTATATATTATCCAGTCTAAGGTTACCCTCTTGTTACATAAATCTTCAATAATCATAAAAAGTTGACTGTCTTATCTTGCTACCCGACGAACCCTCTTGTTAAATAAATCTCAAGCTCTAAATAGTCTAAAATTACCCTAGATGGGTTATTGTGTGCATTGTCGTATGTGTGGAATATGCAGAAGGGTGCATATATGTTGAAGATTTTTAAGAAGCCTTTTTATTATTATTCTGGAACTCGAGTCGGGAATTTTTATTATACACCCGGGTGTACCATGAGCATGGTACACCTAAGGCTATTTTTTTGCTCATTGTTCATTTGAAACTCCAAATGAGCATAATCACATAATAGGTGGAGCTCCAAATGAGTAAATGAGCAAAAAATAGTCTTGGGTGTACCATGCACATGGTACACCCGTGACCCGGGTGTATGATGAATGCACTCACTCGAGTCCTCTAGTTTGCAATTTGCATGTTATTATTGACTTTAATACTCTTTTGAAATGGATGTAGTTACTTATATGGAATGCTGTTGTCAGTTTTAATATATCCATACTCCATTTTGCTTCAAAAATTAATTTTGCAATCATGAATTTAATAATTCAAATTTCAATTATGAGAAAACAATTTGAATCTAATTTGGAAAAAAAAATTATGTATAATTTGGACTGGAGTGGACTAAGTTTAGACTCAAGAAAAAAAGTTTTGATTTGGACTAGATTGGATTTAAAAAAAGTTCGAATTGGATTTAGACTGAATCTCTCGAGTCCAAAAACTTTTGATTGGGTTAAGATTTGACAAACTCTAATTTAGTCCACCCAATTTACACCCCTAATCATGCATTTGGGTGTATTGCGAATTTGCGATTTGCCGATTTGTGTATATGGTATAGATATTCACAACTAATTTTTTTTTATTGATCCTCCAAACAGCAAAATAAGTAGAAGAAAGCAAGTTTCAAATGGAAAACCTACGCTTTACATAAAAAAAAATATTGTAATTTGTACCCAAGTGGCCTGTGTATAGTGAATGCAATTGTAAATTATAATGCGAGTAGTCAAGAGTTTTAAAATCATGGTTGTGTCTTCAAGATAAGATCTATATCAATATATTAATGTGGAGTAGCTACTAGTAATTGAACACATGTGCCTGAAATGAAATGTCGAGTTTAACCGCCAATCCAATACAACTTCAATGTTTAATGTTTCAAAGTAAAACATAATAATGTCTTCTAATTATATGTAATTATAAAGACATAGACAACCTTTTTGATCTATAACACTTTTAATAAGTTAATAACATTCACTTACCCGAATTCCATTGACATTGTTATTTTTATCACCAATTCCTTGGAAGTTGTTTTAAAAACAACTTATCATGCAATAATATCCATTTTCCATTTTCGCACTAGAAAGAAAATTATGAAAAGCAAATAAAATCAATTATTAAACTTATGAATAATAAAATATATATTTGATTTTTTTTTTTGAAAGTAAAATTAAATCATAAATAAAGGAGTCATACGACATCTACAATAGAAATCGGGAATAACAAATATATAACAATTTTGAACAAATAAAATTCAGAATTTGTAAAACCACGATCGTTGTGTAGTAGATCTAACAATTCCGCATACCCTCTTCCACATCGCTGTTTGATACAGCCTTCAACGAGGAGGGTCTTCTGATATGTTGTAGTTTTGAAATAGAATTAAATATGATACCATTGATTGTAATTGTAGATCTAAAATCTACTTCGACACCGCATAATTTTTCATCAATGATCCAAAATTACAATAATTCATCTAGAAACAAAAGAGTAAACTAAAGTCTCTCCCAAGGAGAAGAGAATAAACCCTTTCTTTCAAGGGAGAAACGATCCTCTCTTTAAAGGAGGAAGTATTATTCAAACAAAAATGAACATAAACAAAACTAAACAACAATGAAAATTAAAATTAAGATGGGGCTATCCACCGATAAAATCGACGGAAGCCCCTTCGAAATTCACTAATAGAGGCTAGGGTTTAGGAGAGAAAGGGAGAGAAGGGAGAGAAGGGAGAAAATTTTAATTCTATACATACATGGGTTCTTCATCTATCTTATATATATATTTGATAATTGTAACTACGTGGGGCATCGCTCGGGCCAAATATACTAGTTAACACTTAAAGAATGTATTTGTTCTTTTAGATAATCTTTAATTAATAAAATAAGTAAAATTTATGATGGTGTAACATTTGAATACTTACCACTTTAGTTATTTACTACCTCCATTTTTAAATAATGGTGACACTTTGACTTTTGACACAATTTGCAAATTTCAATTTGACTATCATTTGTGATTTATAGGCAAGGAAAAATTATAGTTATGTGAATCTTGTTTGATTAATCATGATATTTACTTTTATAATATCAATTTTTATAACTATTACAAATACAAATTTAGAGATATTAGTGCTCAAAGTTTTGCGTCTAAGATACGTGAAAAGTGAAAGTGTAACTATTATTTAGAAATAAATATAGTATAATTTTAATACATTACATTGAACTAGAGTAACAAACTCACATTTTGTATAAACAATTAGTTGTTGGGCCCAGGCGACGCTCTGAGTAACATAAGAAAGCTTAAAAAGTTTATTGTTTGGGAGTGACAATTTGTCACAAAAATAAGCTATAGTTTGGTCATTGGATCATGACTCTTAAAGTAACATAAGAAAACTTAAAAAGTTTATTGTTTGGGAGTGACAATTTGTCACAAAAATAAGCTATAGCTTGGTCATTGGATCATGACTCTTAAAGTAAGAGGTCAATAGTTTATGATATCTTATAAACATTTTATTCATTTTATGAATGAGCAACAAAAGAATATTTTTTGAAATCACATGTCACATATGGCATATGGCACTATGTATGCATCTGACAGGGAGGGTACGGGACACGTGGTGGATTGCACCTTCCACACACTTCCTCCAATCTGAAATAAGCTAAATACTTCTCTCAGAAAGCTCTCACATAAAAGAGAGAATTATTTATATATTGATAACCTCAAAACCAATTCAAAGTTTCTCCAACGATAAAATATATAGCAAAAAAATTTAGAAAAAGGGAAAATATTGTTATTATGTAAATACTATTAACATATAATCAAGAGAAAATAAAATCGAATTTATGTATATATGTTCATAGATTGATTTGGATATGTTATTACAAAAAGTAATATCAATCACAACGATGCTGATTATATATGGGTACGTTTGATTCAACTTATCTTATCTTATCTTAACTTATACAGTATTCTAGTTTATTGTATTGTCTAACATCTTATTTTATCCTATCTTATCTTATCTTATTTTTTCCAATCTTATCTTATCTTATTTTTCTGAAATAAGTTAAAATAAGTTAAAATAAGTTAAATAGAACATATCCTATGTATCCTAAAGCGCTACGTTTCCATCAACCAATATCTTTTTCTATCTTTAGAATCTTAGTTGGCTAAAGAAAGGAGCGATTGACTATAACCAGAATATATATTTTACTACTAATACATGTTTTTATATTAGTTTTAATTCTAAAAAAAATATAATGGATAATACTAATTATTATAGATAGGGAATAAGTCATAATTGTGCAACATACGGATCATAGCCAGAATAAAAATTATTCTCCATACAATATCATAAAATTTTAAATCATTTAACTACTGATTTCATTTAGACAATCACTTATGTGCAATCACTCCCTTAAATAGTAGAATCTGCCAAATTTTCTATATTGATAACGCATGCCAAAATTCTCAGTGTAAGCAGTTCTAATAGCCCATATTTATAAGCATGTTTAATTATAGTTAAATTATTATATTAGCTAAAGTATACTCAAGTTTTAATTGGAAGTAATTTATAAAATCAAATGCCTTGGGTTTTAGGAAGAATAAAAAAGAGAGCCTAAATTCATTTTGTCACTCCTAACTCCTTCCTTCCTCGTGTCAACTGTTTGAAAGACACGTATCATCAGTTGTTCCACTGTGTCAACAAGAGCAAAGCCTCCAATTTTGGTCTTCAATTCATCTAAACTCCATAAAGATGTAATCCTTCTTAATTCCCAGATTAATTTTGGGGAAAGCTGAAAACCCAAATTCTCATTCATCATTCTCTCGTCATCTCTCTCACTCAGATTCCTTCAGCGGGGTTGTTGTTGTCGGTTGCTGTTGTCCGCGCCTGCGATGTCGCTTCTTGTCGGTGCTGCTGCTGCTGCTGCTTCCCTCACGCCGACGTTGTGACGTTTTTCCGGTGCCGACGCCGCCCGGTTGTTGTTGGGTTGCTGCGGTCGTCCTGTCTTTCTCTCTCCTCCACTTCTGTGTTGATGTTGGTGGCTCGCATTACCATTGCTGTCGCCACGTTTTCTCTCTCCTCTGCTCTGTTCCTGCCATTGTCGTGTCTCACAAGAGCCTCGACCGATGTTGTTGCTTCTGTCTTGATGTTGTTGGGCGTTGATGCTGCTCCTCTTATTCGTAGCTATTACAAGTTGTTGTCGTTGTTGTTGAGCTCCAGTTCTGAATTTGTCTGGGAAGGTATAATGTTGGGGTTAAGTCTTTCTCTTATTTCATCAGTTGAAATATAATTTATATGGGTTTAATTATCTATAGACTTTTACTAGTATTTCAGTTCTAAATCTTGTGTTGTTTAGCAAAATCAATCTTTATGAGTTTCTTGAAGTTGAAAATTTAATCTTCACTTCCTGTTTAGTACATTGAGATGTGTTTCAAAGCTTTGCAATCCAATTTTAGATCTTTTGTTAAGTTAGTTTAGAAAAATCAGTTTTAGAATATCAAAAAAGGAATTTAATTAGACTATGGATTCTTTTGTTGAGAAGTTTTAGTGTTGATGATGGAATTGGAAATAGGCTTATGAGATTTAAGTGAATTAGTATTTATTTAAAGAATAGTAGTTGAATGAGATAAGTTTGAGAATGGTTAACAATTATGCTATTGTTGTGAGTTGAATATTGGTGGAATTCAAGTCTCATTGGAGGAGCGACATTATGGATTCTTAGTGATGGAATGCGGATTAAGCGATATTTCAAGATGGGTATAAGGTACACTTTGTCCCTCCACCTTATAACTAAACCGTATTTGCGACATTGCAAGTTATATGAATTTCATGATTTTTCTAAAAGGAATTGGACTTCTGACTTGAAATTGTATGGTTTTATGATTATAAAGTTCAACTTGTTATAAAATTGTAACTCTTAAGTACTAAGTCTCGTTCGATTTTTGACATATATGATCTAACGCTAAGTATTTGATTATATAGAGTTTAGCATTGATTTCCTAATCATGATTTGAGATATATTATAAGTTTCGGTTATGCAAGATAGTTTTATTCGAATATTTTAAAGTAAGTAAAAGTTATCCGATGATATCAATTTATATTATACTAAGTCAATGCGGTTACGTATTCAAGTATATTTTGGGTTCCGAGAACCAATAGTATATGTTAATCAATGCTCGATAACTTAAGATGTTATATGAAAGTCATGGATGTTGATTATAAGTTTTAAGCAAGAGTTGTCAATATATTTCTGAAGGTATATATATATATAAGTAAGTTATTCTAAACGATTTCATATACTCGCAATAAGTGGTCGACTTTAATTCAATGGGATTGGTAAGCTTATGAAACTCAATTATGTCCTCACGAATACAATTATTCTTATATATTAAAATAGTTTTCAAACATATGAAGTTACAAAGAGTTTGGTTTCTACAAAACTACTAGGAATTCGAGTATATTGTGATAGATAAATATGTTGTGATTCATGTCTTTTATATAAATTTTGAGATAGGATTACGATACAAGTTTCTTTTGCTAATCAACCTTGAGAAATATGGATTTTATTTTTTGAGGATATGGGTTTGAAAGTTATGAGTCTAAATGTTTTGAATACAATACAAGACCTCGGATTATATCCTACTATGAGGTTGTAAGCTTGATATATTCTGGGTCACGAAAAGGTTAAGGTGAAGAATTTCAAGAGTAAGTACTGCTCGGGAGATGGTAAGTACACTACACTTTATGATTCAAGATATATACTTGGGATCTTATGATAACTATTGAAGTTAGCAAATAAATATTTTGGGATATTAGACAAAATGTGAATTGGTGAAGTTATAAAGTAAGCTTTATGATTATACTTTTGTAAGGAAGATAAGTTCATATATAAGAGTTAAAGTATATCATTTACATGTATCTTCGTAGAATCTTGGAGCTAGGTTTTATAAAACGGAAAAATCCATGTTGGGATGGTTGTAGGATAAATTATTTATTTGCGGAGCTCTTTTGGAATTTAAGTTGTCATATTAGAAAGGTAAGTCGGGTAAATAGGGTGTATTATGGAAGTAAAACTGGATATGTGAAGTTGTAGCAGGGATATAAAAGCTCAGGAAAGAAGTAATGAATCGAAGGAGTAGCAAATGGTTTAATAAAATTATAATATTAAGTTGTGAGTAATACTATATCCGAGTTAGCAATTTTATATTATGAGTATTAAACTAGGCAAAATTGAAAAAGGCTATATATTTTACTTTCTAAGTGGAAGAGGTAAATAATATAAAAATGGAAGGTCGGGCGTATAGATCTTGTGCAATGAAGTCTTGGAGACTAGGCATATGATTTAATAATGATAAAAATATAGATCTGAGGTTAATTTGGATGTAAGTTTATATAACTGGGATTACAAATTGCAAACAAGTAATTGAGTCAGGAAAAAGGAATAAGGTTGGGAATAGAAACAAGATTTACGTGACATTAAACTTGAGGTAATAAAGTTTGTTTCCAGATGTTATACTAGTTGAGTTACTAGAAGATCGGAAGCTTAAACATGACGGGTTCAATCATTAAGATGTGGGATTAATAAGTAAGTCGTGTTGGAGGAAGCATCAACTATCATTATAAATACAAGTTAAAGCTCAAGAAGCTATATATTCTTGTGTATCTAAATTACATAGACGGATCCTAAGATGTTGTACGTCGTTAGCTTTGGGTATATATATGATATGTACTTTGAAGACTATGAATATGCGCAACTTAGAATTTGATGCTACATTTTAACTTCATGACGGTTATTGGAAAAGGATAATGTTCTACTGAGGTATGACAAGGATATTATAATTAGCGTGATCAACGTAAGTATGAACATTGAGATTTGCTCGGTGTTATGAGTCGTGTAGGTTTTGATAAGATTTAAGCGAAAGGTGTTTCACAACATAGAATTTCGTAACAAAAGTATAAAGTGTATAAGACTTACATTCCAATTTGAGACTTTGATCGGTAAGCTATATTTTGGACTATATATTTCTAAAGTCTGAAATTAAGTAATTTTTGTCAAATAGATTTTGTCAAATAGATTTTGTCAAAGCTTGTTTTATGTTATGTTGTCGGAAACTCTAAGTATACTATGTTTATCAAGTAATCCAAGTTTTGTTATGGAGAACCAGAATGCAATTGTGTTATGAGATATGAGAATATCGCATTTGAGAATAATGAATTTGAATTTCAGAAAATATGAAGTTATAAATTTCGTATTTTGATTCTGTTTCCGTAAGGGGAAGAAGCTGCTAGAGCAGTGATGAACAACATTCTGTATTCTGTATATCTGTATTCTGGGGACATGTCTTGAAAAGTCTTGCAAGCAGTACATAAAGGAAGAGGGAGACGTCCCTTGTAAAAGTTTAGAGAATTTGCCTGGAAGGCAACTCTATTCGTGTTCTCTTCCCCAGTATAATCTGATTTCTTATGATTTCTGAAAGAAAATAGAATAAGTATTTGAATACGTAAATGGTTTCATGGAAAGTTAGTTCAAACTTTATTATGGAGGCAATGTTTTACTCTCCCAAGTTTATGGAATTTATTCACTGGGTATAAGAATGATTTACTAAGAAAATCGTTAAGAACTCATGGAAGGAGTTACCTACGTTATACATAATTGGATTAAAGATTTTTATATTTGAAATACAGAAGTGGGAGATATTGTTATGTCATAGAGTATGTCAGACAAAATGGATTTTGGAATATCGTATTTGATCCTATGGAATCCTTGTAAGGTCTCCTTAATTGAAAGTGTATATTATTTATTTTGTGAGATACTTTTATTATTATTTAAAACGAGTAATATTGAAAAGTTGTTTATAAGTATCTGTTATATTATCCTCTCATTATGATTTCTCTATATCTTGATTTCTAATATTCGTATGATAATCTTAAATCTGTAAATATGTTTTAAGCCACCAAAAATATCTTCGGTTTGGACAGTGTGTGTACTCGGTTTCCGATTTTGTTCTTGAAACTCTGTCCCGGTGAGGGCGGCGTTCAATGTTAGTTATTTTTGCATGAAATGTTGAAGCTAACTCCAGTGTGGTTAAAGAATCGTTATAAGAGATGATTTTTGGATGAGCTATGGTGGAGATTATAGTTTAATTCAAAGAATTCTTATGGTGTATTATTGTATTATTTTGGAGATCCGGTTTGATCATTTCATGTAAATGTATTTAAACTCTGGAATAATGTTGTTGGGTCATAATTCCACTGATTAATATTCGTATAAGAAGGTTATTTTTCTGCTGCAAGATAATGTAATTTGAGGTTCATTAAGTGTTGATTGTGATTAGTGAATCTTAAGCGTGATTAGCTAGTAGCTCGAAAGTGCGTATGTTACAACGGTGGTGGTACGGTAAGCGTGAGCATGACCGCAAAAAGGCGGAAGAGGAAGCGGGTATATGGGTGAATGCCAGTGGTGGCGGTAATTGTGATTTTATTTGAGCATCTAAGGGAAGTAGTATGCAGAGTAAACACTAGAGGAAAAAGCCCATCGGATCCAGTCAAAATCGGGCTTACAGATCCGGTTTTGGTCCAGATCCGGTGGACACGGAGCGACTATTAGTCATCAACTGATCCGGTCTAGAACTGAATCAGTTGACACTTAACTGATCCAGTTGCATGACAAAACCGGATATGTTAGGTGAGTAAATTGATCCGGTTATGTCATGCAACCGGATCAGTTACTTTAATTCACAAATTAAAAATAATTAGGGTTTCCATTTTCCAATACAACCATTTGTCCTGATCCGAACGATGGAAGAAAGGATGGAAGACAACCAACATTACATTACATACGAGACAAAACAGACGAAACAAAAGTTGCCCCATTCAACCAAAAATGTATACGAATCAAAATTAACAAACAAAACTGGATGTAGACTATTCAACAATGGATCTACCAACATTAATGTAATTTGCTTGTTAATGGATCTGCGGGAGATTAACAAACAAGAACGAAAAACAAAATTACTAAGAAATGAAATTACAAGAAACCCAAATTACAAAAATCAAAACTAAATCGAAACCCTAATTACAAAAAACGAAAATTAAAAAACTAAAATTATAAATAAATACGAAATTATACGACAATTACACAAAATTATTAATAAATACGAAAATTGCCTAACAAAATTACACAACTCAACTTACACAGATAATTAAGAGGCTAAAAAACTCAATCGAAAATGGAATTTTCTGATCTAGAAAAAGAAAAAAAAAGGATCCAAAAACCTATATAAAAAACCCAACGAAAATGGAACGAACCAATGGGTGGTGTAAGCGATTGTCAGCAGCGAAGATATGCGGCGACTGTGGTTCCTAGCGAGGAGAGGAGAGGAAGCACGATGATGATGAACGATGATGTTGAGCGACGATGAACGATGATAAAGAGATGGCTGTGGAGAGAAGATGATGTTGATCGAGCGACGATGAACGGTGATGAATAGACGGCTGGGTAGAGAGGAAAGAGGGATGGGAGGAATTTAGGGTTTCTTTGGGGTTGGGTGGATTTTAGGGAAGATTGAGGGAGGACAGAGGGTGAGAGAGAGGACAGAGTATGGGTCGTGATATTTAAGGTGAGAGAGAGGAGAGAGTATGGGTTGTGATTAAGGTGAGAGAGTATAGGCCCAAATCGTTGTTAATGAGAGGGAGAGATACTTGGGCTTGCAAAATCCTGGGTCATCTAGCTGATCCGGTGTGGAGAACCGGATCGGTTAACAAAAATTGATCAGGTTCTCCTCCCAAGTCCCAACCGGATTAGTTACTTGGCCCAACATTTTACGCCCCAAAAAATCAAACAAACTGATCCGGTGTTGGGAGAACCGGATCAGTTTCTTTGTGTCATTTAAGGTTTTTTCCATTAGTGAAAGACTTTTTTAATCAACTTTGTTTTGAATAAAATGGTGGGTCACGTGATCCACTATGACATTGACCCCATGAGCCACTGAACATACGGGTCATAAGCCAGTTTAAAACAATCTAATACACGATTATATAACTTTTTAATCACAAGTTAATATTCACATCATTCTTTTAGGAAAAACTTCCTAAAATTTTAAATTTATGAAACAAAAAATTTCCCGTGGAGTTTCCTGTGGTCCAAAAGCTAGTTTTTTTTAATAAGGCAAAAGCATTTAGTACTTTAATTTAGACTTTAAATATAATAATTTGATGTGACTTGGTTGTAGAATGATAATATATATTTCAAATAAATGGTTAGGGGATCGAAGCTTATTGCACAACGTTTTGCATTAGATACAATGAGAGGACACGTGGCGGCAAAGAAATGCCACTTTATGGATGATCGACAACGACGAGATGTCAGCGCTTAAGAGAGGGGAGGGGTGATACATAATGGGTGCGGTTATTTCCACACGTTTTAATAATATATTATTGATATTAATTCCACTATTATTTATCAATTTTCACCAAAAAAAACTATTAATTTATCAATATATTATTTAATTTGTATAATCTATACCAAAAAAAATTCGTTTCAACATCTCATTATTGTTCATTAAACATTTAATTTAGACAACGGATAGAAACTATATCATGAAATGTTATGTGGAATCATTTCTTACTTCTGTATACGGCATATACCCAATTATCAAGTATCAACCTTAGAATAAGGCCATTAAATTTTTGATACGACCCTATCTCTTGGGCCTTGGCTAGAGATTTGAGAATAGGTCTTGGAGGAATGCCTCAAACTTTCATTCATATAAAGCTTGGGTAAGGAGTAGACAGCTTTTTTTCGTCGCATATGCTCTTCTAATATAATTTCTACAACAACAATAATTAATAGACCTTTTTTTTTTAATTTCCTTTTTTACTCCTATAAGTGCCCTAGATATACTTTTCTTCAGTTAACCCTTAGAAGCTACTATTCTGTTCAACAGCAACGCCATTTAGTGGAGGTTGGATCTGCATCTGCTGCTCCAATCCTTAAAGACGATTAGATAGTCCATGACCGTATATAAACCTTGCATTTTCTTCAGTATAGACATGAGTTTCTTGCAGCAACCTGACCAAAAAAGGGGGGAGGAGGAACACAATTAATTGTAAGAATTTTATATCTACATGTATAAATCAATTATGAGTTTCTTGCATTTTCTTCAGTATAAACACAATTAGTAGGATTTAGGACAATTGTGTTAGATATCTACGAGATTTTGGCATTCTCAACATTTTGTTTAATAAAACATGATTCAGGAAAAGGAAAAGTAAAATGTAGCATCGATTCGGCCCAACATTTTCCTTCCTTGAAGTAGACAACTAATTGGGCCTATATAACTTGGGAGATGAAAGTGCTCCCCAAGCTCGTAAGCTACGAAATAAGTAACCCAACTTCTTACCTTTGAGGAAACTAGAATTATATGCACGCTATGCGTGCGTTAATTTCAACACTGTTATTCTATTATATACTCCATCCGTACTATAGTTGCGATTACACTAAAATGTGAAGATAAATAGTTAGATGAATTTAGATATATTAATTCGCTAATGTAAAAAACTAACAAAGGTTGTGAGTGAATTTTAATATTATTTTTTTGTGAATGAATTTTGCACAAAAAGATTAGACATAATGAGTTGGTTTGACTGAATTAAAGGGTATCAAAGGTAGTGAGTGTATACCATCTTCTCTTATAAAAAAAAATGTCAAGATATATTGTCCATTTCCATATACCATTTTTACCTTATTTAGAATGGCAAGTTGAAATGAGAAAGGGTTTTTTTTTTTATATTTCATTAAATCATTAAGGGTGATTTAGTATTTTCAAAAGGGGACACCATCTTCCTCCCCTTATATAATAGAGATCAAACTTCTTCCTACACCTAATTTCAGCGTTGGCAAAAGTTGTTCCAACATGAAATTAATGGACTAGGGTAGTTCGTTGAGATTTTTAATCCATTTAATGACGTTTGATTAAGCGAGTTAGGTAGGTTAACTTTTCCAACCCAAAATCAACCGTCTCTGACTTGATTAACTCATTTTATAAAAATTCTTAGTAATTTATATTGATAGAAATTTGGTAAAAAGACAAAAAAATCTCTAAAGAAATTGCCAAAAAAAAAAAAAAGCCCAATACAAGTCATAATTATGTTAAGAAACATTAAACATGCATACTTTTCGTAATGAATTCGTTCATTTAGCTTTTTTTGAACAACAATTGGTTTGTTAACATTGTAATAACTACGACTAAGTAGGTTAAATGGGTTACATGAGTAATTCGTTTATTAAAAATGGTCGAGTTAGGATTGAGTTTTCTTAAATAGGTTAGGTTTAGGTTGATGGATTTGCTACCGTTTATTATTGATCCAAACACAGACCCAACTCAACTTGACCTATTTGTCGGCGCTACCTAAATCCAATCAAGGATATATAAACAAGAAATAGAGAAAGGGGGAAAATATAAAAACTTGGTTAGCTTACGTTTGAGAAAGTGTTTTGTTGAGGGTAGTTGAGGAAAGCAGGGAAGCCCCGTTGAGGTAGAGCAACTCTCCATCAATTCGATTTTGGATCTTGTCATCGAGATCCTCAGCATTAATTAGAATTGGATGATCCGAGGCCTAATCATACATTACTAATTAGTAACACGCAATTACAAATCAATATCATCATGTAAATTTACCAGGATATGAAGAGTGATGTATTACAAAAATTTATACTTAAAGATTGTTAATCCAGTCCATACCATAATCCATCCCCAAGTATCTGCAAAGGATGGCACATGAGCAGTAAATGCAACTACATCTGCAGAAAAAATACAAAGAGACCTCAATATACAAAGCCAACAATGTAGATATATAGTATATACATATATATATAAACTCGAGAAATGATAAAGCGATAACAGGTAGTGGCCATTGTGCCAGCTAACACCAAAATATGGAGACGTACATTTGAAGACTTGTCTAATGGTGTTGTAAATAGATGAGAAGACCTCCTTGTGGGTGTAAATACCTGCAGGCCCAGCCTATACCCCACAGCAAAAAAAGATTCAAGAAAATTACATAAGTTGGTGTGAATTTTGGAAAACAAAAGTAGCTCAAATATTAATACTACAAGTTAGTATTAATGGATACTAGCTAGTAAAATTAAACCAAAAGGTGATAATTAAACGAACCTGAGTAATAAAGATTCCATTATCAGTGAGCCTAGGTTTGAGAATTTTCTCATAGAAAGATTTGGTGTAGAGTTGGTAACAAGGTCCTCCCTCAACTGGGTCTGCCAAATCTCCTACAATTATATCCAAACTTCTCCTTCCTCCCTTTTAATTCAGCCCTACACAATTAATAAAAACAATATATACTTCTTATTTGTAAACTAATTACAATTTTTAAGAGTTGTATGCATTTTTAATTGGTAGTGTCGAAAACATACTTTGCATCATTGATCACAAGCTCAAGCTTTTTGTTGTTAAAGGCTTCTTGGTTGACAGTCAAGTGTTTACGGCAGAAATCCACCACCTCCTGCATGTTTTTTTAAATTTGAATTATAAGCACATAATTAGTTGTACATGTAGTTAATTGTATGCACTAGAAAATTAATTAGTAGTTATATCTCCTTCATATATCTTCGACAAAAATAGTGTTTGAGAAAATTCTAATATATAGTGGAAGTTCAATTATCGACAGTTGCGGTGGTGCATGTGGTTGTGTTAAGGACCTTGCCGGCTTGCCCCTCTTGTCAATACAAATTTCACTACTTTGTATAGTCGGTTGTCCAAACTTGTCTGCTTTTATTCTTGTGATAGTCGATTTTTCTATATTTATTACGTAATTGAAAGATAGTAAGTTGAAATCTTCATAAACTAGTTAGTACGATATATCATCATTCATGAATTCATATTAATGAGTGTTGAGATAATTTATGAAAATATGCAACAAATTACCTGATCAATATCACACATGACCACTTTGTCAATTGACTTGTGCTTAAGGGCTTCTCTAGCGGCAGAACCTTCACCACCTCCCATAATGAACATTGTTTTGGGGCTGTTATCAATTTTAATCCAATAAAAAGTATGTCATTAAACATAATTAATCATGGTCAATTAGTTACTATGACCACAATGCCTATCAAGCATGACACATGCAAGTATCAGTACAACTACTTTACTACAAGTGCTAGTGTAATATTACCATGTTAAGAGTATATAGTACTCTTACTAGTTTGACTGAGCTCCCACAAATTCCACACTATAGGAGTATTTGGTAGATAATTATTGCACGCATGCATATTATAGCTTGAGTTATGATCAATTTAGATATGCGGATAAGATAGGCGACAAAATGCCGTAAACAATCATCAGCCATAGTGGTATATCTACCAAGTGGTATATCTACCAACCACTATGTACTATTTTAGTTCATTGATTTTTGAGAGTTTGGTGGTGAAATTTCCCTTTTTTAGGGTGCATGAAAGGCATATTTGAAGACAGATTTTAAACGTTGAAGTTGGATATATACGTTTTATTCTCCCCCTAAACTTACAAATTACGTTAAATATTTGATTAATTAATGTTGATTACTGTTAGGAAGTATTGTCTATTTAGAACTCTAAACATTATTTGTTTAGGATTAGTTTTCATTATCCTTCATGAACTAGGATTTCTTTACTTTCTAGGATTCTTGTACTATATATTCAGATTTACATCAATGATAACATAACACAAATTCATCATTAATCAATATTTAGCATGGTATCGGAGCAAGATTTTTTTTTCCTAGCAAACCTTCCTCATGGCGGCGACGGTGAGGCCAATCCACCGCCCCCACCACCCCCTCCGTAGCCCGCATCTCAATATTGCTTCCCACTGTTCTACCTCGGAACGGGTGATCGACCAGGTGATTTTTATCACTGACCCGCCTGAAATCGATAATTATGACGAGTGGTCCGCCGATATTCAACTCGCGCTCGAAGCTCGACGAAAGTTTGGTTTTTTAGACGGAACAATCATGGCCGCCGAGCCACCCTTCACATCTTCCGATTGGACTACGGTAAACGCCATGCTTGTATCCTGGATTATGAATACTATTGATCCAGAGGTCAAAGGTACGTTAACTAAATTTCGCGAGGCTAAGCGTCTTTGGGGAACATCTTAAAACTCATTTTGCCACCATTAATGGCCCTCGTATTCAACAACCGTTCTTCAATTGCTCGTTGTGAACAAACAGAATCTATGCATGTTTGCTTTTTATTATGGCAAACTTAATGCTTTGTGGGAGGAACTCTTTCATCATGTTCCATTAATTTCATGCGCTTGTTGTTCTAAATGCCTTGCTGGCTCTATTTATGAAACGAGACGTTGAAAGCCGAAAAATTGCATGATTTTTCTCATGGGCTTATATTACGAGTATTATTCACGTCTCCGCACTTCAAATTCTTTCAACTGAGCCACTTCCTTCCTTGGACCAGGAGCCTATCAACTTGTCTCCCATGACGAACGAGTTCGTCTCGCCAAAGTCCGATTTATCGCGGCCCGGCTCAGAGTGATGCGCTTGGCTTTGTGGCTCGCGTTGAACCCAATCATGGGCGTGGCCCAACGGACATGCCTACATGCGGTTTTTGTCACAAACCGGGCCATGATGCCTCCGTATGCGGAGTCCAAATTATTTTGCACTAATTGCAACAAGACCGGTCATGAAATTCGGACACTGCTATGAACTTGTGGGCTACCCCAGATGCGCCCAACTCTGCTCGCACCAACGAAGTGGACGCGCGCCTGCAAGACGAAGGTCGGGCCCACCGAAAACCAATGATGTAGCCACTTCTTTAGCAACCCCGTCCTCTTCGTCTGCGCGAGCCACTTTCTCTTCTGGCAAGCCAATGGAAGGCCCTTTCTCAGGCTCCTTGGCGGCGCCCAAGTGCCTCTGAAAGGCTTAATGGTACGTTTAACTTTCTCATTCATGGATTATAGATCAGGGTGCTACTCACGCACGTAACAAGGCTCCTCGTTGTTGGTTTGCCAAACTTGCTACAGCTTTGAAAGAGTATGGCTTTCTTCAATCTTACTCGAATTACTCGTTATTCACTTACACTCATAACAAGGTGCGGATCAATGTTTTAGTATATGTTGATGATCTTGTTATTTAAGGAATGATTGCATTGCGTTACATACCTTCAAAACATACCTAAGCACTTGTTTCAAAATGAAAGATCGCGGGTCCTACGAAATATTTTTTGGGCATCGAGGTTGCTAGGAGTTCCATGGGTCTATTTCTTTGTCGGCGCAAATATACTCTTGATATTATCTCTCGAAGGCCGGATTACTAGGCGCCCAAGCCTAGCGGCTTCCCCATTGAGCAAAATCATCACTTGGCGCAAGCCACGGGCGCTCCCCTTCCTTGATGCCGTAGCTTATCGCCGTCTTGTTGGCCGCTGGATTTATGGCCGCGTCACCCGTCGTGATATAGCCTACTCGGTCCATGTTCTTTCTCGGTTTATGCGGGGCCCTCGCAAGAGCTTGTTGGGAGGTTTGCCTTGCGTGTCATGCTCCATCTTAAAGGTACTCTCGTCGGGGGTATTCTTTTATGCGTGCTGATAGTGACCTCACTCTTGAGATGGTGTGATTCGGGATTGGGCAGCATGTTCCATTACTAGACGATCCTTGGCCCAGGATGGATTGTGTTCTTAGGGTCAATCGCTTTGTTTCATGGAAAACTAAGAAGCAACGAACGGTTGCTCGCTCTTCTCGAAAGGCGAGTATCGTTCTATGGCTTAAAATGGTTGAAAGCTTTACTTTTAAGCTTAGGGTCAATCATCCCAAGGCTATTCCATTATTTTGTGATAGTCAATACGCTTCTGCATATTGCGCATAATCTTGTCTTCCACTTAAAGAACCAAACACATTGAGGTTGGCCTGTCACTTTGTTCGTGATGCTATTGTTGACGGTCTCATTGCTCCATCTTATGTCTCCACGAAGGCTCGGTTAGGCGGCATCTTCACCTAAAGCCCTTGGGCAACAGGTTTGAATTTCTTATTTCCCAAGTTAGGCATTCTTGATCCTTCCCATGCCCAACTCTGGAGTGGGGTGTTAGGAAGTATTGTCTATTTAGGACTCTAAACATTATTTGTTTAGGATTAGTTTTCATCCTTCATGAACTAGGATTTCTTTACTTTCTA